>QJPP01004718.1:0-101778 GCA_003996215.1 Jaltomata sinuosa
TACCTCCTTCGGCGCCGATCCGGCCCAGCAAGTAGGTTCCATGGAAGGACACTGCCCGTATACCTCTACTCCACCGTATACCCCTCCTCCGGCACACGCAGCCCATAGCCCCTGGCCCGGATGGCAAGGTCCATGGAGGTCCCAGACCCCATACTAAAACTAAGTATCAAAACCTGTCGTCCGGAAGCAAGTCCGGTATCAAGATAGAACCCAGTTCTCGAAATGCATGCCCAGACCCTTCCAGGGACAAAGTAGTAGGAAAATGTATCAAAAACCCCTCCAAGGGTGCCCGGGCGTAACCGGGTCTAAACAGTAAAAAGTCATCTCAGGTGCTCGGTCCGACCGAGGCTAAAAATCATCTCAAGTAACAAGAAAACTCAACTAGCACCCCGGCCCTGCCGAGTCTAGCGATAATCGTAAAACTGATGATTTTAAACATAATTTTACTTTCCTTTATCCAGAAATATTCACAAGTTAAATCAAACCATTTCCAAATTATTTTCATAAAAAACGGGCCCCCCGGGCCATGCAAGGTTTAGAAAATAGTGCCCGTAGGCCCGAAGCCCAAACCGTAGTAAAACATGTATAAAACCATTTTATATGCATGAAAATGGTATGATCAAACACAATAGCTGCCCAGCAGCTTACAATCAACCTATCGACCCTGCACAGGCCCACAGCTACTCAGCAAGCATAACCAGCCTAGAAGGATAATTCTATGCCCGGGACTCGCGGACATTCCCAAAATCTCACCTTCTATGTTCCAGAGTCAACAAGGCCTCACAGGACCACAAAGGTAAATAAAATATATCGGCAAATACTACAAGCAACGGAGAAACAAAAGAAGGCGGATATGAATAAAGCGATCGAGGTCTGTGGTACCAACCTAATAAACCAACCCAAGGATGCCCATTAATACAATTTTATTCTATATATGCGGAGTCTAGGGAAAATAAACCGTAACCTACCTGTCGTCCGATGACAAGTTGCTAGAACGATGGTTTCCGAGCCAGAACCACTCCGAGAACCTCCAAAATAAAATTAAACTCGAATTCGGGCTTTTGAATAATTTGACGTAGATAATCAATTTCTTTTCATGGATCAAACGAAGTGTCAACGTAGTTTCTTTCCACAAAATGCTCTCCACGGTATGAACATATATACATACTTTGCAACTTTTGCATATGTTATAAAAAAATACATATCCCCCCCGGGATTCTGAAATATCAAATTGCTGAAAATATATATCAATAACACCTAAGCTAAGTTAAGGATTAATCACTTAATATTATTTAATTAATTAAATACTAAAGTGAACTCTTGATCAAAGTGGTGCCACCACTTATAGTTGGTACTTGCTGGCCACTCCCTCCACCTACACGTGGAGTGGAGGTGGCAATTACAAGGCCACAAGAAAATATTCTCGTCCCGTTATTTATATACTCGGGTATTGCGTAAATTCATGGTAAAATATATATAACTTTTTGAATATACCATAATTAATAGAAAATCATTTCAAATAAAACCTACTATATTATAATAATAATTTTTAACATAACTAAATTTACTATCTCCGTTAAAATATTACAATGTATAAAAACCTTATAAAATAAATACATATACAATTGTATCGTAACAAAATATTTTTCATAAACTTATAAAATATTTTAAAAAGGTAATAATAATATAACTTTTTACCAAATTCAACTTCCAAATAAAATATTTTCAAATACACGCGATGTTAATAATATTCTTAAACCTAGACTCGCAATTCACCAACGCACGATTTTGATACTCAAGAACTCTCTTGGAATTCTCCCTTATGTTTTCTCACTGTTTTGGAACTGAAATGGCATTTTAAAACGTGAAGTTGAGGCTTAAATCGAGTTTAACCCGACCCGGTTTGCGACCCGGTTCGCAACCCGTTTTCTGCCAGACAGTCCGCGGTAAAACAGTCATAACTTTTTACTCCGAGATCATTTGGACGTGAGGTTTTTTGCGTTGGAAACTAGACTCGTAGAACTTCGATTTGGTATTTTGGGGGACTTATAACTCGTTATATATTGAGAGAAAAGCCCTGAGACATTTGACCCAAAGTTCAGAAAATTTATCAAAGAAACTTACGATCAAACAAATGGACCCGGCGCCGAAATACTGGTCCCGACAAGCCTTAAATGACTTGGGGCCACTACAAACAAGCTCTAACGGTTCCAGGCAAACGTATACGTGGAAATAACCGGAAGGGTCATTACAGTTTTAAAACTCCAAAGCAGTTTTGAAATAGAGAGAAAACATAACGTAGGGTTCCAAGAGAGTTCTTGAGTGATCAAGGTGCATTTTTGGTGATTTCTATCGCTAAAGTTTGCCCCCGTCCCTAGAAATGCGATCTCTACGCGTGGCAATCATTTTTCCCTTCGATAAGCCACGTTTGGAGCTGGTTTAAGAAGATAGGACTTGGTATTTCTTTGTGTCTTCAAGCTTTACACTTGGTTTGTTAAGGTAACCATCTCGAGGCTCTTTTATGATCATTTTTATAAAGTTCTACGACTATTTCGTCAAGTGATGATCCTTTTGCGAAATCTGCCGATTTAAGCTTAATTATGAACTGCTTATAGGTCATTATAATCTGCATATATATTGTGTTTGAAAAGCTTAGGACGTAAGGAACAATTTCCATGAGGGAACTATAGGCATTCGGACGTTCGTTGGAAGGCATTTTTGTGATTCAGAGCTTCCCAAAGCAGTTCGAGCCTGGACGACGGCGTCCCCAAAACTAGTCATCGGATGACAAGTAGGTTACGGTTTATTTTCCCTAGACTCCGCATATATAGGATAAAATTATATTAATGGGCATCCTTGGGTTGGGTTTATTAGGTTGGTACCACAGACCTTGACCGATTTATTTATGTTCGCCTACTTTTGTTCCTCCGATGATTGTAGTACTTGCCGATATGTTTTATTTACCCTTGTGGTCTTGTGAGGCTTTGTTGACTCTGGAATATAGAAGGTGGGATATTGGGAATGTCCGCGAGCCCTGGGCATAGAATTATCCTTCTATACTGGTTATGCTTGCTGAGTAGCTGTGGGCCTGTGCAGGGCCGATAGGTTGATTGTGAGCTGCTGGGTAGCTAATTGTGTTGATCATTTGATTCCATGCATATAAAAGGGTCTTTACTCATGTTTTACTATGGTTTTGGCTTCGGGCCTACTGGAATTATTTTCTAAACCTTGCATGGCCCCAGGGGCCCATTTTAGATGGAAATAAATTGGAAATAATTTGATTTAACTTGTGAATATTCTTGGCGTAAAAGAAGGTCAAATTATAATTTCTATTAGCAGTATTACTATTAACGCTAGACTCGGCAGGGCCAGGGTGCTAGTAGAGTTTCTTATTAAATTGGGATGGTTTTCAGCCTCGGTCGGACCGAGCACCTGAGATGACTTTCTACTGTTTAGACCCGATTATGCCCGGGCACCCTTGGAGGGGTTTTTGAGGCATTTTCCCACTATTTTAGTCTTGGACAAGGTTTGGGCATGCATATTCGAGACTTGGTGTCTATCTTGATCCCGGACTTGCTTACGGATGACATGTCTTGATACTGAGTTTTAGTATGAGGTCCGGGACCTCCATGGACCTTGCTATCCGGGCCTGGGGCTTCGGGATGCGTGTGCCAGAGGGAGGGTAAATGGTGGAGTAGAGATATACGGGCAGTGTCCTTCCATGGAACCTACCTATTGGGCCCGATCGGCACCGGAGGAGGTACATACAGAGATACCATTTCACTTGACATCTTTATGCATCATATCATTCATTGTTTGAGGCTCCACCCTTGTTTCCTGTTTGTTGATTGTACGCTCTGGTAGTGTGGGATTCCAGAGGGTTTGTTTTTACTTGTTTGTATTCCTTGGTTGTATGGGCGGCGAGGGGACTGTAGGTAGACTCTTGTTATTTGCCTACAAAATTGTTCCTTGTTATAGTTAAGTATGAAATTGGTTACTGCTAGGCTGTTAGTTCCTGGATTTGAGAATTGATATGATTTTTTGAGTTTGATCTGCGAGCATGCCTATCATTACTTTTTCCCTCTTCCTCTTACACTTGAGGTTACCGATATACCATCAATTTCGTAAACTTATTATGTATATATTTTATTGCAAAGATCCCAGGTGTGTTGTTTCTTACTTACACCTATGCCTGTTGTATAAATATTCTGCTTGCTGGCCTCGCATGTTGTTCTAATGACTTCCCTCTGGGCTAGTTCCTGTGTACCTTTTGTTGATTTCTGTGACTACTTGCTTCTATTTTGTCTGTTACTACGCTTTTATCTTATATGTGCCCAGTCGGCCTATGATACCTACTGGGTACCTTATGCTTTGCATTTGGTGCTCACCCTACTTCTGTATCTTCTAGTGCAAATCCTAGCGTGGGCCATCGCCACTAGATTATCGTGATTCGTGCTCAAAGATATTTTGGGGACTTCCTCAGATTGAGGGTGAGCTCTTGGCGACCGGAGCTTAGCTTTAGTTTATCTTTTGCTTTATGTACTCTATTACAACTCGAAGACATCTGTATATATTATTTTCAATCGTTTGTACTCCATGTATGTAGTTCTGGCTCTATACTATGATACCAGGTTTTGGAGTTTGATTTAGCTTCCGCATATATATATATATATATATATATATATATTTCTGTTATCTATTCTCTTCATCTTGTTCCCTTACTTTTGCTTATTAAACAGTTCTTCCACTTATTTGTTAGATAGTAGCCCATTACTAACTGTTCTGGGCTACGGGAATTGGTTCGCCTACTGGGGGGTTGTAGGTGCCATCATAACCAAGAAATCGTTTCATGACATTCCAACTCTTCTAAGTCTATTAGGATTTGGTCTGTTTTGTCTATAAATACATTCCCTTAGGTTTTATTTCGTATGTTATCATTATTTGGAAATTGTTATGCAACTTAGAGACATCATAACACATTGTTGAGATTTTATTCCATACTCTTGAGAATTCAATTCTTGTTCTTGATTATTGAAGTGTTCTTGAGAATTCCAGATTCCAGTTTTCTTTTCTTATTCTTGTAAGTGATAATCATGATCTCTTCATCCAAATTTGATTGTTCACTTGCAACTATGTGTAGCTAATTGTTCACTTGCAACTATGTGTAGCTAAATCCATAACTAGGGTTGTGGGAACCATGAAGGACTAACAAAGTAGGCAAAGTACTTAGTAATCCTAGGAAGGTGTTCTTAATGCGTGTATTGTTCTTCCTCTGGTTTTGATTTCTTTTTAAAGGTGACAAACGTTAGAACTTGCCTTATTCCTACTTGCTTGACCAAAGGGGTAATGAATGGGAAAGGGGATTACACAACGGAGATTTGAGGCTACCAGCCCTCACCTAATTAGCTTGAACTTGCCTGGGGAAAGCTAATCTGGGATCACTTGTAAGGGTTAGCAAAGCAAACGTCCGTAGACTGACCAAGTTGTGTGGTGACATTTTTCTATTTTTGTAACCATCCACTTAGGAGAACCTAACTTACTGATCTTGCATGCATAGCACTAGGTTGTATAATTGGTATGACGCCTTACTGAGTTATGAACTCATGGGGAACACTGCCTTATCCTCTTCTCCCATTGATTACAATACTTGAAATTTGTTACTTTGTTACGTGTTCAAATCATAGTTACAAACATTACTTTTACTTTAAGCCCCGCCCCCCTTCTGGGAAATAAACGGCTAAGAGTGTGAATAAACATAGTTGACCCTAGTCCTACCATATTCCTTGTGGGATCAACCCTAACCTTTGTTGGATTCTATATTTTAACATCGACCGCTTTATGCTTGCTTTGGAGGTTTAATTTGGGCATGTCAATTGTACAAGTAAATAGACTACCTATAACTATGCCACAACTTGCTAGTAACCCGAACTACCCAATGATCCCTAAGACATTATCTACAATGTTTAACATGTAATATTGGTCTACACAAGAACTAACCTAGCATTTAAACACAACCACCTGGCCACTCATGGACAACCATGTAAATAATTACCTCACAAGAAATAACTCGGTTCACTTATGGAACCAACACACAGAAGCACAATCAAACATGTACCAGGCATGGTACCTGAGCCTACTATAATAGAACATGTATCAGGGGTGGTACCCTAGCCAACTGATAGATATCTCGTACCAGGCGTGGTACCCAAGACAACCAATGATTATACTAGGTATAGTATTCAAGCAAACCAAAAGTCATATACATCACAACAATCACAACCACAATGAAAAATAACTCACAATTGTAAATCCAACGAGTATTTAGACAGTTCATTGCATAAGATTGACAACTGGATATCATTAACATTCAATTTTTTATCCCCTCAAACACAAAATATGCAGTCAATGCTTACAAAAGTTAACATGCACACATAACGTAATTCGAGAAACAATTCAACCATCACTTACTACAACTGACCTGGTACTTTATCCCGACATTGAAGGCGTATACGAAGAATAACCCCAGCCTAATCAATTAAACACATAATACCTAAATCTCTATACTGGACTTATTTAGAAGCATATGAACGTCCTTGAGAAATCCCTTTCCTAATACCACAAACTCAATACCTTTCTTGTTCATCCCATTTCCTACATTCATATAAAACCCGACAATCCACTATGACTTAGCAATCCCTTTACACATAAACATTATCGATTCCATGAACCACCCAAAATCTAGTCTCCCTAGGATTTAGAATCCTAATATCAACAATAAATCAAGTATTGGGATCATATTGCTAATAACACAATAATTCCACCCTAATCAATAAGACAATAATACGTTTATTCCTCCATACTCTGTGTCCGAAGGTCTAAGCATGAAATCTTCCATCAATCTATAATATATTATACATCAAAACCAGTTCTAAACTACTCACTTAATCCTAGCCTACCTGGGCGTGAAGCAGCTACTACAGAAGTCTGAACACTAACTTCTTGCTCCGCAGAGGCAAATCTTGACAGAAATAAGCCTGGAATCCATGGGTTTCACCCCATTCACATGGGAATATTTCCTCTCCAATGCTCCCAAGATTTGGAGTAGCCTAGAAGAGTTTTTGGAGAAACCCTTGTCTCTTTTTCAACTGAAGAGCATAGTTCCAATATAAAATCTGTATTATTTAGCTACATGTTCTGTCAGCCTGCTATAGCAACCTTTCAGCCGCTACAGAGGTAGAGCTATAGTAGGAAAATTCCTGCTAAAGTGGAATGATGTCAGCCCGAGCAAAATTTTGAATTCCAATATTTTTTGTTGTGTCACCCCAAATAAATTTAATAACGTATTTCAATAATTTCTGCAACCTATAATGAGGTGATTTTAAATAATGACTAAATAGGTCGTTACCAAAGAAATATTAGACTAGTGTGAAAGGTGTGCATAGCCAGATGTAGAGAGTATATATGATTCAAAGACTGATTGAGTAAGATTGTGGGTTGGCTTGTGTATTTTATAGATATTTGTATGGGAGTATGAACAATAGTTTAAAGAACTTCATGATTGACTTATTTTCTATGGTTAGTTATTTAACAGTGGAAGGAGTATATATGTGTCATAGATGGTATCTGAAATAGTATTGACAATTGAGAATGGTATGACTAAAAGAATAACTCGGTAATAAGCCTGGTGACTTTAAAGACTATAGTTAAGAAAGTTTGTCATGATAAGTATTGATTGCTCAGTGTATGATTAGGATAAAGATGCTTCAATAGAGATCAGAATTTCTACTATGGTCTTATGGCATGAATGTATCAATGGGGATTCGTCACTTTAGTTATGGGATATGTTTATTTACTAATATTTTAATAGAGAGTTTAAAGTGATAAAGGATTTGTAGATCGGTTAAGAGGACATGTTCCTAAACAGAAGGATGGATTTCATATGACAAGGTTTAGAATAGTATGACTAGTTTAGAATATCTTATGAAGAGTATGCTTTCTATCTTGTGAAGTGGCGACACAAACAAAGAGTATTTGAATGGTTTGAATTCTAAAATATGACTCTTATAATAGGACTTATGTTACTTGGCTAGGGTCATGAGGTGTACTAATTTGCTATTGACTGGGATCTATAAAAGGGTAAATTTACTATGTGTGGGGTGAAAACAATGATGAATAAAGAGAAGGGGTTAAAAGTCTTGAAAGGGGATGGTGGATGAATTCAGTCCAAGAGTGGGAAGCTTTCTTTCATGATTGGATTTTCTTGGATTATGTAGTGATATTTCTTTAGCAAGGGACATGTTTGCTTACCTGTTTGAGATGAAGACAAGGGTATCTTGGGGATAAAGACTGAGTAGTTTGTATTATGTGTAGTTGTACATGGTGGATAAAAATGTATGGTGTCATCTGAGTATGAGCTTCTCAATGGTTAGTTTTTAATAGAGTGGTCGATCTTGTGGGCTTTCATGATGTGGTACTACTAAGGTAAAGCAGGTGATGAATAGAAATGGATATATTGGTTAATGAGGGTAAAATGTCAATTACTTAATGGGATATGAGTTGTTTCACCTATTGGGGATAATATAGTTTGACACTACTTTCATATTTAAATGACTAACTAGTTTTTACTGTAGACACTTAAGGGAAGCATCAGTTCATAAGGTAAATTAAAGTGGTGGATCAATGGTAGGTATTAATATATTCAGGTTGTGAGGTGCATTTTAGAGGTTTATTCAAGGGTTAGTGATATTAAATGAGACCAATGGGAATACATCGATATGGGATGATGAGCTTGTGGATAAAGGAAGCTTTTAGTGGGTATGTTGTGTGGAATCCTCTGAAAATGTTAGTGGGAATATGCGCATAGAAATTGATTGTTTTACATATTTAAAGTAATGTGTTTATGGTTTGAGGTGTTAAATCGGCAGCCAGAATCAGTTTTGTAAGGTTACCTAGGATACTAAGTAAATTTTATTAGAAAACTTTGTGATGGATTGTACTTGTGATCTGATTAATTTGGAAGGTTTTCGGTTAAAAGATTCTAGTAAGGTAGGGAAGATTCCAGATGTCCAGGATTTGCATTTTGTTACTACTTTGGTGACTGGCTTAGTTTGTATGGAAATTCATATGGTGTTTTCAAACACTCCATGAGTAGACCTGAAGGAATTTCAACTTAAAATGGTAAAAGTGATTGGAAATAGAATATTACATTTGGAATCAAGGATAAGAGTATCTATTTTGATTTGTAAGGGAAAGGGTTCATCTTTCGAAATTGAGATTTGGAAAAAAATGACATAATTTCATGGATTTTGTTCAGAGTTTGGGGATACTATCACATATTTTTCAGATGAGTTATAAACTACTGAGTATGCTTAGAGAAGGAAGTCTACAAATATTCGGGTCAAGTATTGTTATTATAAGTTCCATGGTGGTTTTGAGTTTGGTAACTAGTAAGGTTCAAATTTTAAATGACGGATGTGATTAGATCGACATGAACATAATTGGTGGTGTATTAAGATGGATGATTGTATAGCATTCATAAGTTAGTAGGTTGATAACGATTGGTAAAAGAAGTTGTCTACATGGTTTGAATCAGAATTCAGTCTTTTGGTGGTAAGGCTACATTTGTGATAGTGGATTATGTTAGGTTATGGATTGGTAAGATAAGAAAGATTGAGAATGTCGGTTATAGGGGACTTGGAAGGTATTGTGCATGTAAAAGCACATGGGTTGCAGAATCTATCATTTTTGGATGTTAAAAAGGAATAATAAAGTATTATACTCAGAGGATTTTATTTAGAGTATGAGGTAATAAGCCATGGTTCTTGTGTCAAAAAATATAGAATGGTAATTGAGTTAAAGGAAAGAACAAGGGGTTCGTTTAAAGAGAACTAGAGGTATTCAGAGTTATATGAAATTCTATCAGCATTGCACAATTGGTATAAGTCAAGAAATGTGAGACATTATATATGATCCTTGGTACAAAGTTGAAGATTTGCATGGATTGCATCCTTTGAGTTAAAAAATTACAGCACGAGTTGGAACATTTATTAGTGGAAGGTGGAGTAGTTTTGGCATAGACATATGAAGGACTTATTAGTGCTCTTTTGTAGATTTCGTGTTGGTTTTGGTGACAATAAGTGATATGTGGGTGATTTTGTATTTCTATGTTGGGTAAGATTTTTTGTATTTTGTCAGGTGGCTTGCATGTGTAATATCGAAAGGACTTACAGTTCTAAGGATTTAGTGAGTATTTGGGGTGATTGATACGACCTCATTGATAGAAAGTATATGGATTAGTATGATGAGTTGCTTAGGTATTTGGTTATGTATTGAGGGTACATGATCATGGTATAAGAAGCTTTTAGGGTGATCGGTGGTTTTTTCCAAGTTTTGACATGAGAATATTATTGTTGGAATAGTGGTTGAAGTATGACATTTGAATATTTATAAGGAAGTGATATTGGATTCTGACTCAGTAGCTTCAAATCGAGGATGCAATACTATCAAACTTGGAAACATCTCTATCAGTCTTGGATAAGGATTGTTTCTAACAAAAAACACTTAGGATGGGCATCAAAGAGTAAAGATCCTTTTTTGGGGAAATAGAAAGTCATAACTCCAAGTTTCAAAGAGTGTTAATGGTATTCTAAGGGTGTTTAGTACTAATTATGGTTTTGAAAGTGTGAATGAGGATTTGTAAGGTCATGGTATTTCATTGGTACAAATTTGATACTAGATTTATAATTATCAGATTATGGTGACTATATTGGGTTTTGGTGAATTGGGTATATTCAGAACTATAGTTATGATCAACTAAGCCATTGCGTACAGAGGCAGTTCAAAAGTATGAAAATCAGATATTTGGAAAAGTTTTGGTTTTGGATACTAGAGATGTAGTCTTAAGGGATAGATCAAAGGAAGATTTTGATAGTTTGGGTGAACAAGTGGTACTACAGATATAACTTTGCTCGGAAGTGTTTGTATGAGGTCTACTATGGTTATTTATAGTTGCTCGACAGTCTTGGTACTTTTCTTATTCTTATGTTCGAGGATGAATGTCTATTTCAGTAGTGGATAATGTAACAACCCTCATAGTAATTTTTGACTTTTGGGTGTTTTAACCATTTTAACCCTCTTTGTAGTTGTATTATGGTATTTGCGGTTTACAGAATGGGTGGCACAGTTTTTGAGGTGGTTGGTTGAGAATTATGCAAGTTTCTCATTTTTGGAAGGTTGAAAAGCTAATATGATTGACTTTAGCTAACATTCATAGAAGTCGAGCTTGTATAAAAATTCCAATAATGCCATCAACTCTGGAACGTCATTTTTGGGTTAGTAGGACTATTGGTTCGGATCCAGAGACATTAGGATGAGTTTAGGAAGAGTTTTTGAGTTTTGGAAGTTGTAAACTTAAGAGAGTTGACCAAAGTCAACGTATGAGGTTAAAAAAATCAATTTTGATTTTTAATGATTCCACTAAGACTGGAGGGTTACTTTTGGTCTATTGGAAGGTTTGGTTCAATTCCCGAGGCTTGGAATGAGATTTGAGTCATCTGTTAGAAATTTGAAGATTTCTAAGTTAAGAATTAACTTCATTCAACATTCAGTCATGATGACCCTATTTGGGTGTTTTGATTATTTCAGCTGGTCTGGAATGTGTTTTACAACTAGTTTGCACTATTGATTTGTGTTTGGGAGGTCTCGGATGAGTTTGGATACTTGTTTAGAGTTTGAAAGTTTATCGTCCTTGAGTTTTAGTAGTGTCACCTAAATAAAATGAGCTCTATTTGTTATATGTATAGTACCATTATATCTGCATCAAAATTTTAAAACCAACGCAGAAAGAATCATCGCATTTGGAACTCGTATGAGGGAGATATGATCGTTTTAGTTTGGACTGCAGTTGCTGGTTTTCTGGTGCGGAATTTGTTATTCACAAACGCGGTGGGGTTACCTCGAATGTGAAGAAGGATTTTTGGCTTGACCGTTCAATGTCAAAAATCCTTCTTCGCAAAGGCGGTGGAGTCCCGTGAAGGCAAAAAAGAAAAATCACCTGATCAGTGATTAAAATAGACAAATCGCAATTTTAGAGTATTTTCATCATATGGAGTTAAGAAACTCCGATTGAGGTAATTTTTGATGCATTTTTCTCATATAATCATTGGATATGTGTTTCTACCATAATTTTATTCATTTTTCCCAAACATGGGGTCCAATCACGGCCCAGTTTGATCATGACTGGTTCCTACAACCCTAGCTATAACATTTAGCTACTCTTGCTTGAGAGATTCATAGAAATATTGATAAGAATAAACTTACTAGTAGTAGCCATAAAAATTCAAGAACACGAGCTAAAGCAATCTTCAAGAATCAAGAACACAAAAGAATGATGTATTAATCCTCCAAAAATAATGTAAAGTAAGTCAAAAATATTGATATATGTCCAATATGTCGAGTAACAGGTAAAAGAAACCCTAAGGAAAGTACTTATAGACATAAATTCGAATCCTAAACGAACTAGGAAATCTGCCTTCGACACTTCTCACAGTCCATCTCACGGCTTGTCGGGTGCTCCACGGTCCATCAAGGTGGGCCGGGAGCTTCTCTTCAATTTCTTTACCAAATCTCTGCCTCCATCCCGTGGCTCAAGGTGACGTCCCATGGCAGTCCTCACGGTCCATCAGAAACTTCCGTATGTCCATGTCTCACTTGCAACCTTCTCCGTCTCTATCTCACAATTTGTACTCGATGACTCATGGCTTGTTTAACAGTCTGTAGAAAATTCCTATTGGTTAAAGGTTATTTTTGTGAGGATTACTAGAACTTCCTCATGATTGGACTTGATGGCTCGTGGTCTATCCCATAGTCCATAGAAGGCAGTCATCGGGTACAAAAGACTGGTTCTTTTCCTCTGGATCGATCCCACAACTGTCCTCATGACTCGTAAGGCACCTCATAGCTCATGGGGCATTATTGTTCATCAGTAATCATAACTTTCATGATTGAAGTAATTTTGCATGCACATGTAGCAAACAAGCATCATATTTTACAAAAACACACTTAAGAACACCAAAATACCTCAGTTTTAAGCGTCAAAAGTTCCATGAAACCCCATCACATCAGTACAAACAGCAAACAATACAACCTACCTGGGTCCCTATAAACTCAACATGTACAATTCAATCTATATACCTCTATCGGTAATCCCCTGTCCCCTTAGGCAATTACTTCATCTCAATAGCCCCTCACGCACTCTGCATGCAACCCAAAAGGCAATCATCATGCACCAATAGCCCCTTAAGCGGTCTGTGTTTAACCACATATGCATTTTGTATATCCCAATAGCCCCTTAGGCAATCTGTATATATCCCTGAAGGAAATCACTATATTTAAATATCCCCTTAGGCATTAATGTAGCCCAATAGGCATCAGTATAGTGCTATACAACAATGTAGCCCCTTAGGCATCGATGTATCCCTATAGGCAATAGGTACAACCCATAAGATTTGTACGTCTCAATAGACCTCAGACAACCTACATATAGCCTTGGAGGCACATGTCACATCCCTACAACTAACTACAATAGCCCTGAGGGCAAGAACAAACATTAAATAGCCCAAAGGCAAGTAATGTGTCACGACCAGATTTCTCAGGTCATGTTGGTACCTACAACCCCCCAGTAGGTGAACCAATCCTCATAGCCTAGAAAGATTAGTAATGGGCTACTACCTAACCAATACGCATAACAAGCAGAAATAAGCGAAAGCAGATATAAGATAAAGACAACGCGACAACAAATAACCTGAATAAATAAATATAAGGAAACTACACCAACCTCAAGACTTAATATCGATAGTGCAGGAGCTTCTAAATAGAATACAAGTGCTAGAAGTAACAAAATAATAAGTACAACTGTCTTTGAATAAATAAAGAGTAATACTAAAAAAGATAAAATGTGGTCAAACCCCGGTTGTCAGGCGCTCACCCTAGTCTCAAATATATAAAGGTTGCACAAGCCTTCAGGCAGTCAACGGTGAAAGCTCACACTAATATCTGCACCAGAAAGATGCAGAAGTATAGTATGAGCACCAATTGCTAAGCAATAGGTACCCAGTAGGAATCATCGGCCGACTGAGCGCATATAAGATGTAAAAACAGTAATAAGCAGAGAGCAAGAAGCAGTCACAAAGGCAAATAGAGAAAACACATAGAAACTAGCATAGATAGAAGTCAACAATGGTTACAAACAAGCTATGCTAGCCACAAAAGATATATATATATATATATATATATATATATATATAACACATAACAAAGGTGAAGGAAAGAAAAATACACCTAGAGTCCTTGCAACAACAATATATATAAGAGAAAGTTGAGAAAATGGCGGTATATGGGTAACCTCAAGTAGAAAAGGGAAGAAGGGAAGCATGGAAACATAATCAAACAAGAAACAATATAACTAACGAAAACATGCTAAAACAACAATTCAGAAGCAGAGAGTCAGATAACAAATCTCACAATTACAACCCTAAGATGGAATAAACTAAGCCACAAGAAACGAAACCATTATTCCGAACCATAAAAGTGGATGGAACTCACTAACTCACAAGTGCTTCGAAGGACACACAAACAGTACCTCATCATTAGGAACTACTAATCCATCAACATCGGGAGTCCAAATGACTCACACTATACCAATGTAACATTCACCACCAATAACCAAAGGCTATGACAAGCTCTACAATATGATAGGAGAAATACAAGCGACCTACAGTTCCAATAGCCACCCATACAATCGAGAAAAACAATAAAATGAAAAAAAAACCTCTGGCATCCCATACTACCGGAGCATACACTGAGCAAATAGCAAACAAGGGTGAAATATGAATGAAATATGCATGATGATGATAATATGATGGAACCAGTGTTATAGTAACACATATGTTACCTCCTCCGGTACCTAAAAGGCCCAATAGAGGCATGATCCATGGAAAGAATTCTCATGAGTACCTCAACTCCACTGTACACCCCTCCTCTGGCACCCTCGGTCGTAGCTTTTGGTCCAAGAACGGCAGGGTCCATGAAGGTCTACTCGTAGACCACATACTAAAACCACAAAATCTCAAAGTATAGCTCAATAATTGGAACCTCGTAGTACATGCCCGGATTCAATCCGGGTCTAAATCAGTAGTAGTAATCTCAAAACCCAATCAAAGGGTGCCCAAAGTATATTCGGGTCTAAATCAGTAACCAAGTCTCAAAATCCCTAAACAGGGTGCCCGACATGTATCTATGCCTAAATCTATAGAAAATCATATCTAGTGCTACGACACAGCCGAGACTAGTATCAATATAAAAACCAGTGATAAAATCATTGATATATCCTCTTTACTCCAAGAGGTTTCATGAAAATCAGTTCCAAAATCCTTTCATAATCAGTTTACCGAAAATGGGCCCTGGGGCCATGGAAAGTTTAGAAAATCAATTATAGTAGGCCTGAAGCCAGAAAAGTAATACAACATGCAGAAAAATCCTTTGCATGAATGATATGCTCGCCAATAATAAGTTAGCCCAATGACTTACAAGCTTTCCTATCGGCCACAAGTACAATCCACTCTACAACACAAATATCTAGCCTAAAGTAATAGCACGATGTCTGGGACTCGTGGACATTCCCAAATACCCTATTGTCTATGGTCCAAAGGCATAAACAAAGGCCATAGTAGGCTACAAGGGTAATATTACAACACTACAATGAATACTACAAACAACGCATGAATTAAATAGACGGAAGAGGCGGACAAGATCTGAGGGTATCAACCTAGAAAACCAACCCAAGGAAGCTAATTAATGCAGTTATAGCTTATATACGTAGAGTCTAGGTAGGGAAAACCATAACCTACCTGATGTCTGATGACTAGCTATGGGAACAACGTCATCCCAGCTCAAACTACTCCGAGAAGCTCCAAATCATGAACAAACTATCAAAATAATATTCTACGCATTAAAACAAAGCCAACGATACCCATAATGATAGAAATATAGCCGAGTCAAAATTCGGGTAATTAGCGAGCCCATGGGCCACGCCCAAAGCCAGAAACGAAAAATACCACTGTGTTACCCACATTCTCTAGAGGAAATGCTTCAAATTTGAGCAAAAATGGACCATTACAAAGTCTCAAAACAGCCCGCAAACTGGGGGGGATTAAAGGGGGTAATTTAAAGAAGAAATACTAGAATTAAAGGGAAAATTTGCTTACCACAAGGAGATAAAGCAAGTCTACGTAATGAATTCCACGAAATAACGATCATGCAGTCCCAAACGAGCAACTAAAATCAAGAAGAAACCATAAGCTCAAGAAGTTCATCAATGGAGGTTTTAGCCATGGGAAGGAAGAAATTCAAGGAGAACACTTACCAAGCGAATAGGGAAACAATGAAATTCTCAATTTGATGAAGTCATACAGTTGGAAATTTACTTGGAGCAAGTTTTAGGAGGGGGAAATTAGTTTGCAGTAAGAGGAAATGATATAAGAGGTCTGCAAACCGACGAGAAAGTCTTTATAAGTAGTAGGTCACAGACCAGTGCAATTGCGTTGTCCTAGCCTAATTGCGCTGAATGGAGGATCATAGACCAGCACAATCACGGTGTCCTAGTGCGATCGCTATGAAGGGAAAATCATAGGCTAGCGCAATCGTGCTTGCCGAACGGCGTTGGCGCTGAACACTTCTGATGCAGAAAAACCAATAAAGTGAAAAACTTCCATGGGAGGTTCCAGGTACAATGAAACGCGATACACACAAACCAAATATGCTACTAGAGTGGAAACGATGTTCCAGACTCGATGGAATAAACAAAACTTCAATACGAGGTCATCTCAAAGGAATGTTGACCCAAGTCAACACTAGCTAATGCCAACCAAACATCCAAAATGAGCTCGGCTTACCCGGAACCTGAACTAACCAACTACCTAACACAAACTCAACATTTCAGAGCTAATAGCTGGCAGAATTTCCATCCGAGGCCGTCTTCTCCAAATGTTGACCAAAGTCAACCAAACAAGCCTAGCTGGCCTGAAAACACAAAATGAGAGCGAATTCCAAGCTGAATAGATCCCGGATCCTGACAAAGGTCCAACTAGACCAAAGTCCATGCTCTGTAGCTAACGGAACTACCAGAATTCAATTCTGAGCATGATTACCAAGAATGTTGACTTAAGTCAATAATTTCCTAATTTGAAGCTCTAAAATGGGGAAACGACCATAAAGACTAAACAAATGGTATGAGCATCAAACCATCGATCCCAATAATCTATAAATAATATGGGGATGCTACAGGCATGCTCTAACAGTACAAAGAAAGCAAAAATGCGTAAATGACCTATAACACCTCGGAAATCAAACCAGCTATCTAAGTTGAAATCTCACAAAAAAATTATGTTTCAGGAATCATGGGTCCAAACCATGGACTATGGTTTGAACCACGGGTCGTGGAATGGAGCCATGATTTCCCTTTGATTGATTCAGCCTCTGATCTGGGACCACAAGTTGGTTCTATGGACTGTGGTTCAAACTATGGGTCCATCCTGTCCACTCGTGGAACCCATATCAGAGGGATGACAGTCCCCCAGGAATCACAAGTCAGTCTACATCTCATCGTCTGAATGACGGGTCCGTCCTGTGACTCGTGAAACCTGCTTCAGAGAAGTCCATGTTTCCCAGAACTATGGTTCAAGTCTATGACTCTTCATTCATTCTACTAGTCCATCTTGTGGACCCACAGAAGTGCTTCTTCAGCTTGAAGCTTCTGTCAAGAACAACGAGTGGAACCATGGATCGTGGTTCAAATGACAACCCGTAGAACTGACCCGTGGTCCCTGAAATTGACCATTCTCCAGATTTTTCTTAAATATGTCCCAGGGGTATTTTAGTCATTCCCCATCCTTTTAACTCCTAAATGATATCATTTTGGCTATTTCTAGAAGGGTTTTCACCCTCATTAGCCTAAGTCCCTTCTCATAACTTCATTCATCTCCCAAAAAGGAAAAGAGCTCTCTCAATATCAAGGTCTCAAGGTCTCAATCTCCAAGTTCAAGTCTCCTAAGTCTTTTCAATTCAAGTGTCTTAGCTTCAACCAAGGTATGTGAGTATTCAACAATGGGTTCCTTTCACCCTTGTGCCCAAATCCCCCAATTCTTATGTTAAATTATGAGCTTGTAAAATTAGGGTTTTGATCTAAATTGGGGAAAACTTATGAAAGTAGTTCTATGCTTAAGTCCATGGTTTCTTATTGCCTAATCATGATTTGATTATGATTCCTTCATTGGTTTTAAAAGCCCAAGCTCTAAAGTTGATTTCTAGCATGATTCCATTTAATTGCATGTTTTCAAGAGAAATTTGACATGATTAGATATCACGACCTTATGTATTTTATGAAATTGCATGCCTAATTCTTAAAGTATAAATTTAGAAAGGAAAGTAATGATTTGAATTATGGTTATGCTAAGTCTTTAGATGTATTATTTTGAATTGCATGGCATCAGATATGTCTTATTGCTTTTCAAAAATTTTGACATCAGATATGTCATCAGTTATGATCAGTTTTGGCATAAGATATGCCCCAGTATTATATGAGCTATAAGTATGATTTGGTAGTAGTATTCAGCACCGAGTTAGATAGGGTGAGAGTACCCTTAGTCCCAGAACTACGTGCCCCCGTAGGTTTATAAGTCCCCTCTGTTGGGCATCAGACTTAGTGATCACGCCACAGTCATGCCTTTATACCCTGCAAGGTATATTTGGTCATCTCGATGGGGCGTATATATCGGATTCAATGTTGCTCACATAGTCTGTCAATTAGAGAACCTCCCATGGAAGCAGTTTATGCTTTTAAAATGTATTTGACTCTTGGTTAGATTTCAAACTTATTATTTATGATCATGTTTTCAGCTTATGATATTTCATAGATTCACTTGCATCCAGTTTTACTTCTAAAGCATGATTTCGATTGTTAAGCATACTTAGCATATTTTCGTGATGTTTATGCATATCTCTCATACTCGGTACATCCTATAGTACTAACGCATATCTTGCATTGCATCCTTTGATGTTGCAGATTCAGGTGTCCCATCCCAGGCACGTAGCTAAAGCTTCCAGGACACTCCATTTGCCAGCTGTTAGTGAGTCCTCCTAGGTCGAGGACTAGTCATGTTATTAGCTTGTGTTAGCTTTTCATTCCCATTCTTCGAGTTAGCTAAGGTCTTGTCCTAGCAACTCTTTATGTCATAAGTAGAGTCTTTTCAGACATAGACAGTATTTGAGTCTCTTTGGATCTTGTATGCCTATTTGACTTGATTATCCATTTATACTATTCCGACTTTATCTATTATACTTCAACTTATCTTTTGTTATGCTTGAGAATGCTATGACCAAGGGTTAGCTTGGGGCACTTTTGGTCCCAAGTACCATGTTACGTCTAGAGGATAACCTCGGGGCATGACAAACTTGGTATCATAGCCTCAGGTTCAAGGGTCCTAGGATGTCTGAAAGCCGCATCGAGTAGAGTCTGCTTCATGTGTGTGAAGCATGCCACACATATGAGAGGAAAGCTATGAGATGTCTTAGAACACTTCACTTCTTTAATGATCACATCGTGCGATAGAGCTTAACTATAATGTTCGTCTAATCCTTATATTGTACGTTTCAGATTATGCCCCCTCGATGTGTTATGCCTCCCCGAGCCGCTTAGAATGTTATTCCTCCCATTACAGTCCCTGATGTCATGAATGAGGAGTTCAGAAACTCCATCCATTTGTTAGCCCAGACTTTGGCCACTCAGTCCAATCAGCAGGCTCCTGCCCCAGTCCACCCTCAAGGTGGGGTAGCGGCCTGAGTTCGTGACTTTATCCGAATGAACCCACCCAAATTTTGGGGTTTGAAAGTGATTGAGGACCCTCTCAACTTTATTGATGAAGTGAAGAATATCTTCGACGTTATGCAAGTGGTTGGGGGGGATTGTGTTAAGCTTGCATCCTATCAACTCAAGGATGTAGCTCATATTTGGTTCACATAATGGAAGGAGGCTAGGGTGATGGACGCGGTTCCCATGACTTGGGAGTGTTTTGAGAGGGCCTTCCTTGATAGGTTCTTTCCCCGAGAGTTTAGGCAAGTGAAGGTGAAGGAATTTGTGAACTTGAGATAGGGGTCGATATCGGTTCAAGAGTATAGTCTGAAGTTCACTCAGTTGTCTAGATATGCTCCATCCATGGTAGCGGACTTGCATGATCAAATGAGTAGGTTTATATATGGGGTTTCTGATATGGTGAAGAAAGAGTGTAGGTCTGCTTTGTTTATGAGTGATATGAATATTTCATAACTCATGAATCATGCCCATCATATTGAGGGTAACAAGCTAAGGGAGATTGAAAGGGAGAACAAAAGAGCTAGATCTGAGGGTTCAGGATTTAGCCACCAGAAGTCTGGGGGTGGAAATCGCTCTTCTTTTCAGAAGAGGTCGTTAGGGCCCGTGCATTCTTCTATCAGTACTCCTTCTCAAGCCTCCAGGCCCTGCCATGATCAGTCCAGCAGAGGTGCAAGCTCATATTCTTAGGGTGTGAAGGGGCCTTCTTTCCCCGCTTGTACCAAGTTTGGGAAGAATCATCTCGGTGAGTGTTTGGCTGGTAGAGAGGGTTGTTTTGGTTGTGGTCAAACTAGGCATCAGATCAGATATTGCCCTACATCTAGCAAGGGACAGGGAGGTAGGACCCAGCCTACCCCAGCAGCTTCAGAAGGTATACCAGCCCCACAAGGAGCAGCTTATAGTTCTGGGGGTCAGCTCCAGAACTGCTATGTCCTCCCGTCAGGATTAAGAGAGTTCTCCATATGTGGTTATTGGTATGTTAGAAGTCGTTTTTCTTGATGTGTATGCTTTGTTGCACCCCGATGCCTCCTTATCTTTTGTAACCCCTTATGTTGCTTGTAAATTTAAGATTTGTCCGGATGAGCTATTAGAACCCTTTTGTGTATCTAATCATGTTCGTGAGTCAATCCTAGGCAAAAGAATTTACCAAAATTGCCCTATCTCAGTCCTCCATAGAGTCACTTCAGCGAATCTAGTAGAGTTGGAGATGATGGATTTTGATGTTATCCTTGGTATGGACTGGTTGTATGTATGTTATGCCTCTATTGATTGCCATACTCGTGTGGTTAGTTTCAAGTTTACTAATGAACCCATCTTAGAATGGCAAGGTAGTCCCCCTTTCTCGAAAGGTCACTTCATATCCTATCTTAAGGCTGGGAATATGATTTCTAAAGGCTATGTCTATCATATAGTTTGAGTCATGGACATGGAGTCCAAAACCCCAACTATTCAGTCTGTTCCTGTTTTAAGTGAGTTTCCAGAAGTGGTTCCCGATGATTTACCCGGAGTCCCTCCCGAGCAGGAGATCGACTTTGGGATAGATCTTCTCCCAGATATGAATCCTATCTCTATTCCTCCCTATAGAATAGATCTCGTAGAGCTTAAGGAGTTAAAGGATCAGTTGAAGGATCTTCTTGATAAAGTTTTCATCAGACCTAGCATTTCTCCATGGAGTGCCCCGGTTTTATTTCTTTAAAAGAAAGATGGTTCTTTTAGAATGTGTATTGACTACCGTCAGTTGAACAAGGTCATAATCAAGAATAAATATCCCATTCCTAGGATTGATGACTTGTTCGATCAGCTTCAGGGTGCTAGTTTCTACTCCAAAATTGACCTTAGATTCGGTTATCATCAGCTTCGTGTTAGAGAGTGTGATATTCTGAAGATAGACTTCAGGACTCGGTATGGTCATTATGAATTTGTTGTGATGTCTTTTGGTCTAAAAAATTCTCCTGCAGCTTTTATGGATTTGATGAACCATGTGTTCAAGCAGTATTTGGATATGTTTGTTATTATTTTCATTGATGATATCCTCATCTACTCTCGGAGTGAGGAGGAGCATGAGAACCATTTGAGAGTTGTGTTGCAAACTCTCAAGGACCAGCAATTAATATGCTAAGTTCAGCAACTGTGAGTTCTTGATGCAGTCTGTTGCTTTTCTGGGTCATATTGTGACTAAAGATGGTATCCGGGTTGATTCTCAAAAGATAAAGGTAGTAAAGAACTGGCCTAGACACAATTCCACATCTGATATTAGAAGATTTTTAGGTTTGGCTGGCTACTACAGGAGGTTTGTGGAAGGATTTTCTTCCATTGCTGCCCCTTTGACCTTATTGACTCAAAAGAAGGTAAATTTTCAGTGGTACGACTTGTATGAGAAGAACTTCCAGGAATTGAAGACTAGATTGACCAACTCTCCACTATTAGCTCTACCCGAGGGCCTAGATGATTTAGTTGTGTATTGTGATGCTTCTAGGATTGGTTTGGGTTGTGTTTTAATGCAGCATGGTAAGGTGATTGCTTATGCCTCTAGACAACTTAAGACTCATTAGAAGAACTACCCTACTCATGATCTTGAGTTGGCAGCCGTGGTCTTTGCTTTGAAGATTTGGAGACATTACTTGTATGGTGTGCATGTGGATGTATTCACTGACCATAAGAGTCTTCAGTATGTATTCACTTAGAAGGATATGAATTTGCGACAAAGGAGAGGGCTTGAGCTTCTTAAGGATTATGACATGAGTGTGCTTTACCATCCGGGTAAGGCCAATATTGTGGCGGATACACTTTGTAGATTGTCGATGGGTAGCGTGTCTTCAGTCAAAGAAGGAAAGAAGGAACTGGTTAAGGAGTTTCATAGGCTAGATCGATTGGGAGTTCACCTTATGGACTCGATAGAAGGTGGTGTTATTTTTCAGAATGGTTCCGAATCATCCTTGGTAGTAGAAGATAAGGCAAAGCAAGACACTGATCCCATTTTACTCTAGCTTAAGGGTGCAGTCCATCAGCAAAGGGTTAAGGTGTTTTCCCAAGGGGGAGATGGTATACTTTGTTATCAGGGTCGACTATATATGCCTGATATAGATTGGTTACGCCAGCAGATTTTGACTAAGGCTCATGGTTCTATATATTCCATCCACCCCGATGCCACAAAGATGTATCATGATCTACGGGAAGTCTTTTGGTGGAATGGTATGAAGAGGGACATAGCCGGTTTTGTGGCTAAGTGTCCCATCTATCTGTAGGTGAAGGTAGAGCACCAGCGATCAGGTGGCATGATTCGGGATATTGACCTTCCCACTTGGAAATGGGAAGCGATCAATATGGACTTCATTACAGGTTAGCCTCGTACTCGAAGGCAACATGATTCAATTTGGGTGATTGTCAATTGGATGACTAAATCATCCTATTTCTTGGCTGTTAAGACTATAGATTCAGTAGATAACTATGCTAGACTCTACATCCGGGAGATAGTTTGATTGCATGGTGTTCCTTTCTCCATTATTTCAGATAGGGCTACTCAATTTACATCTCAGTTTTGGAGGTCTTTTCAGAGGGATCTTGGTACCCAAGTGAAGCTTAGCACAACTTTTCACTCTCAGACAGATGGCCAGGCAGAGCGTACTATTCATACTTTGGAGGATATATTGAGAGCTTGTGTGATTGACTTCAAGGGAAATTGGGATGATCACTTACCTCTTATCGAGTTTGCCTACAATAACAGATTTCACTATAGCATCCAGATGGCTCCATATGAGGCACAATATGGTCGGAGATGTAGATCTCCTATTGGTTGGTTTGAGGTAGGTGAGGCAGCCTTGATTGGTCCAGATACGGTTCATCAGACTATGGAGAAGGTTCATCTTATTAGGGAAAGGTTGAAAACTGCTTAGAGTAGACAGAAATATTATGTGAATTTGAGTAGAAGGGAGTTGGAATTAAAAGTTGATGATTGGGTTTTCCTAAAGGTGTCACCCATGAAGGGTGTGATGAGATTCGGCAAGAAAGGAAAGCTTAGTCCCGATTTTGTAGGTCCTTATTGGATTTTGAGGAGAATTGGTTGTGTTGCTTGTGAGTTGGATTTGCCAACAGAGTTGGAAGCGGTTCATCCAGTTTTTCATGTTTCCTTGTTGAAGAAGTGTGTTGGTGATCCGACCTTGATTGTTCCCTTGGAGGATGTGGGTGTGAAGGATAGTCTTACCTATGAGGAGGTTCCCGTGGAGATCCTTGATCGTAAAATTCGGAGGTTGAGGAACAAAAATGTCACTTTGGTGAATGTTCTTTGGAGGAATCAGCTTGTAGAGGGTGCTACTTGGGAAGCGGAAGAGGCCATGAAGGCCAAATATCCTCATCTCTTTCCTTCTGATTCAGTTCCAGCTTGAGGTACTAGTTTCCTCCTTAGTATGTCCTTCCGATTCTATTCCACCAGTTCTTCTCATGATTCTAGCATGCATCCTTGTTTTCCAAAGTTATTTTATCATGTTTTCAAGTTGAAAAGTTCAGCTTTCATGTTTACGCCTTGATTTCCTAGTTTTTATTGATGGTTGGGCAATTTTCTCTTCAGTTTTCCTTGTTTAGTCTTTATTCGAGAATGAATGATCCCAAGGGGGAGATATTGTAACACCTCAGAAATAAAAGCAGTTATCTAAGTTGAAATCTCAGAAAAATTTCATGTTTCAGGAATGAAGGGTCCAAACCACGGACTGTTGTTCGAACCACGGGTCATGGAATTGAGCCGTGATTTCACTTCTGTTAATTCAGCCTCTGCTATGGGACCACGAATTGGTTCTAAAGACCTTGGTTCAAACCATGGGTTTGTCCTGTCCACTCGTGGAACCCAAATCTGAAGGATGACAGTCCCCCAGGAATCACGAGTCAGTCTATGGCTCGCCGTCTGAATGACGGGTCTATCCTGTGACTCTTGGAACTTAGATCAGAGAAGTCCATGTTTCCCAGAACTATGGTTCAAGTCTACGACTCATCATTCATTCTACGGGACCATCCTGTTGACCCGTAGAAGTGCTTCTACAGCCTGAAGCTTCTTTCAGGAACCGCGAGTGGAACCACGGGTCGTGGTTCAAACAATGACCCGTAGAACTGATTCGTGGTCTCTGAAACTGACCATTTTCCAGATTTTTCTTAAATATGTCCCAGGGGTATTTTAGTCATTCCCCACCCTTTTAACTCCTAAATGATGTCCTTTTGGCTATTTCTAAAAGGGTTTTCACCCTCATTAGCCTAAGTCCCTTCTCATTACCTCATTCATCTCCCAAAAAGGAAAAGAGCTCTCTCAAGCTCAAGGTCTCAAGCTCCAAGTTCAAGTCTCCTAAGTCTTTTCAATTCAAGTGGGTTAGCTTCAACCAAGGTATGTGGGTATTCAACAATGGGTTCCTTTCACCGTTGTGCCCAAAAACCCCAATTCTTATGTTAAATTATGAGCTTGTGAAATTAGGGTTTTGATCTAAATTAGGGAAAACTTATGAAAGCAGTTTCTATGCTTAAATCCATGGTTTCTTATTGCCTAATCATGATTTGATTATGATTCCTTCTTTGGTTTTAAATGCCCAATCTCTAAAATTGATTTCTAGCATGATTCCATTTAATTGCATGTTTTCAAGAAAAATTTGACATGATTAGATATCATGAGCTTATGTATTTTATGAAATTGCATGCCTAATTCTTCAAGTATGAATTCAGAAAGGAAAGGGATGATTTGAATTATGGTTATGCTAAGTCTTTAGATGTATGATTTTGAATTGCATGGCATCAGATAGGTCTTATTGCTTTTCAAAACGTTTTGACATCAGATATGTCATCAGTTATGATCAGTTTTGGCATCATATATGCCCCAGCATTATATGAGGTATAAGTATGTTTTGGGAGTAGAATTTAGCATCGAGTTGGACAGGGTGAGAGTACCCTTAGTCCCAGAACTACGTGCCCCCGTAGGTTTATAAGTCCTCTCTGTTGGGCATCATACTTAGTGATCACGCCACAGTTATGGGTCCTCTCGATGGGGTGTATACATCGGATTCCATGTAGCTCACATGGTCTATGTCGGTTAGAGAAACTCCCATGGAAATAGTTTATGCTTTTAAAATGTATTTGACTCTTCGTTAGATTTCAGACTTATTATTTATGATCATGTTATCAGCTTATGATATTTCATAGAGTCACTTGCATCTAGTTTTACTTCTAAAGCATGATTTCTATTTTTAAGCATACTTAGCATATTTTCGTGACTTTTATGCATATCCCTCATACTCGGTACATCCTATAATACTGACGCATATCTTGCGTTGCATTCTTTGATGATGCAGATTCAGGTGTCCCATCCCAGGTACGTGGCTAGAGCTTCCAGGCCACTCCATTCGCCAGCTGTTGGTGAGTCTTCCTAGGTCAAGGACTAATTATGTTATTATCTTGTGTTAGCTTTTCATTCCCGTACTTGGAGTTAGCTAGGGTCTTGTCCTATCAACTCTTTATGTCATATGTAGAGTTTTTTCATACATGGATAGTATTTGAGTCTTTTTTGATCTTGTATGCCTATTTGACTTGATTATCCATTTATACTATTCTGACTTTATCTATTATGATTCCGCTTATCTTTTGTTATACTTCAGAATGCTATGACCAAGGGTTAGCTTGGGGCACTTGTGGTCCCAAGTCCCGTGTTACGTCTAGAGGGTAACCTCGGAGTGTGACATGACCGGAAGGGTCATTACATCATCCACTACTAAAAAGAACTTTTGTCCCTAGAAGTCAAGAAAAGAGGAAACAACGGAGAATCAAGGACTTCGGATACAAAGCCCGCACCACTCTCACAAAAATCTAGGTAGCCTCCTTAACCAGACGACATCCAACAGAATGAAACCAAAGAAAAGCAACCAAGCCTTAACTTCACTCTAGCCAAGCTAGATTCCAACCTTTAACTCTAAAACTCCAAAGATCTACCAACCAAACTGACCCTCAAAAATCTCAACCGGAAGGCATCGGCACAACACTAAAACTAGAGAACCCAGGCGATCAACAGATAGAACTCGAACCCTTGATACCATAACCAAGTTCACCCACAAAGTCAGCAACCAAAACTCTATCTCATGAACCTGACTGACCATTAACCAATGGACCTCAACTGAAGCTTGCACACCAAGGTTGGGAAAGGCATGTATGAACACCTTATGTTAACGGAGAAATTTCCCAACTGTAGAATGAAAATAACCCCGTTGAACCGTGCCAAGTCTGAATCAACTGAAAGGGGATGAACCAGGGCAACCTGCCCAAATGACCGAAACCAAAACCCAATCCCGCAAGGAGTGTGGTAAGCCTACCACGAAATCTGTAGCCATCAACTAACCTCTAAACTCTCAGAAATACCACTGTTCTGCCAAACACTCGAACATTATTCAGATTTTAAGATCACCTTACTAGTCTCACCTCAGGTAGAAGTCCACCATGCCGCGAATATGAAGTCTAAACACCCTATAGGCAAAGGAAAGGGTGTCTGAAGTCCAAGGTCGCCACCTGGCTGTTGGCAAAGTCTTAACCTTCTAACTTACCCCTTTGGCTCAAAACAACCACTCTACTGCATCTGCACACAAACCAACAACTCCAAAAGAATTTAACATACCATAACTCCTGACCCACACTAGCAGAGCCTAAATAACACTGGAATTGCATACAATAGATGACCTCTCAGAGAACCAACCCATTTAAGCCTCTAACTCTCAAAATAACCAAGGCGAGCATTAATCTCAAAGTACCATTAGAACCTAAAGTAGCCCTGCCAGCTTAAACCCGCACAAACTAATCATATATAATACACCACCACTAATTTTGTCCAACCAAAGTGGAATGAACCTCATACTAACAAAAACACTATTAAGATCTGGAATGTCCAGCCTAATCAAATGGTTAGCCAAGGATGGGATGTCCAAAGCCAATGGCCACTCCAAAACTAAAGATAGAGAAGTTAAGTTGTCAGCAATCACTGCTTTTCAGTTCAAAGATGCTGCAACCAAAGAGAACCTCCCACGAACCATCCAATATAACTTGCTAACCCACGATTCTGAAATCTAACTCCAATTGCCAATTAATGCCTCTATCAAACCCATGAGTAGACGCATACACTGTCGATGAACATTTAGGAACTGGTGCCAACTAAGATCTGAATATATAATTTTCCCAATCCGTAGATGCTACTGAGACTTAGTTTCTCCAAAGAGTATAACGAGGAAACTACAGTCGATGCAACAAGCTCCCAAAGGTAGTACAAGAAAAGGTCACTACCCCAAACTCTTACTAAAAGAAAATCTGACCTTGAATCCATTGAAGGAAAAGACACTGCAATCTCTAGTCGGTCGAATCACGTCACCACACACAAACCCAAGCAAAACCTCCATTGTCACCTCAATCATCTACTAGAACACATGCACACACACAATGAATGATCTCAGCTAACTACTCAAAATCCATGCATAAGCTAGGAGTCATCACCCTTCTTTGCAAACCAACGAAACCCTTTTCAAGGATACCCTAAACTCCACAAACTCTTTCTCAGAAGACTCTAGAGCTATTTTCTTAGCCTCCACAACTCCACTAGCGGCACTTGATAAGGCAAGAAAAGGGATAGGCTAAATGCCTAAATCAACCATAAAATACTACGAGCAACACTCAAGCGCAATGCCATGATCAAAATTCAACCATGTTGTTATAGTCAAGACTCCACCAGAATGCTACGATCACAACTTTTCCCAATTTGAACTGGGGAAAGCAATGAAAACAAACCAACCAGACTAGAAATAGAAAAAAACCAGGGGAGCAACCCATTAATAATCCAACTTCCTAACCTAATAATTAAAGAAGGTCATTTCTAATTTCCTAAGAAAAGCAAAACCAACACATGCCCACTGGCATAACTACTCCAGTCTCCTTAATAAAAAACCTCAATCTCTGGCACGTAACCACTGATATCATACCAAACCAACAGAAGGACTTAAAGCAAACGCTAGAGAATGGCTAGGCAACAACCACCCAGGACCGCTAGAAATCGAATAACTTAAAAACCCACTCTAGAACTAGAGGGAAGAACCAGAAATGAGGCTAACACGACCTACCCATGAGTCACAACTCTAGGTAGCCACCTATCATGGACAACTCACCCCATCCACAACTAAAAGAATCGATCTACCAGAAAAACACACGAATAGTACTACAACTCAAATAGTAAAACAACTAAACAAGGAAAATATGAAAGCATATAAGCGAATACATGAACAAGGGAGAATCACAATGCGAATATTACCAGCACTAATCAAAAGTAACAAAAGTCATACATGGATCAATTGTATCAGGAACCTCTACCTTTGGCCAACCAGGATAGGAATCGGACTGGCGGGGTCTAACTCTGGACTAAGTAGCCAAAGATGAAGGCTCTATCATCCCTCATCGGGCATAATCTCTAGAATAATGACCAATCACACACATTAATAGCAACCCAAAGAAGACCTGCTCTGACACACGGTGCCTGCCAACTCTGGATGGATATCTGAACCACCTAATTGAAAGCTGTCTCTAACAATCTAGGGATCACCCCTACAACTCTGTGCACTATCTCTCGCTGCCTGGGGACCACTCCTATTAACCTGCACTCCACCTCAGGTTGGTGGCATTGGAGCCCTGGAAGAGAACACTTGCTGACCCTACTGATTGGAAGGTGGGGTCGTGGGGAAATCCCTAACAAAGTGCCTATGCTCACTATACTAAAAACAAATCCCACTAAATAAAGTCGGTCAGGAAGCCCTCCTAGAGCCTGACCAGCCACCACGACCTACACGCCCTGAATGCAAACCATGGGAACCCCAACCTGTAACATGTCTACTCTGCTCAACATGCTCTACACAACCACCCTCTGGAACCTGTGGATCAACTGAAATTGGTCTGCTAGATAAGAAGCAATGGAACCGATCCCTAGCATAGAATACCCTACCTCGAGTCTGGGAACCTCAGAAATTGTCCTGATAATGATGCTTCTTACTACTACCTACATATGCTTCACGACATAAACCTTTAATAGCCCATGCATGATCAACCACCTGCAGAAAGGTAGTCTCAGTTGTAACCAAGTGCTTTGTTGCCAAATGGAGCGGTGAAATCAAACCTCTAATGAATCTTTAAACTCTCTCAAACTCTGCAGGCACAGCCCTAACAATCCATCTAACTATCTCGTGAAACCTCACCTTATACTCTAATACCGACATACAACCCAGATGAATAACTGGGAGCTCAACCCTAACTGAAGCACTACTCCAAGAACCGGGTACTTCCCCAACCTGAGGTACTGAAACACCCACTATAGGACTCGAAGTCCTAGCCACGGTGCCCTAAAGAACTGGGGTAGCATAAAACCCTATCGGAGGCTTGGGTGGCCTCACACCCCCTATCTAATGCGGTATGCTCCCACTCTTAAATTCTAGAGCTAAGGGAAGCACTAAAGCAACAGGAACAGAAGCCTCGACATCACCCGCTATCGAACTCATCTTAGGCATTTGAGAAGAAATAAAACAATCAAATTTTAGAAGTCAATAGAGCCAGGAACGCACGATAAGGAGCCAAGAATATGGAACTTTTCCTAATAATACCCTATAGCCTCCCACATATAGGATACGAATATCATCGTACCGATCCAAGAGACTTTACTTAGACACTTTCTTCTGTACCACGACATCGAATAACGAAATCTCTGATAACAAGCTGTCATGACCCAATTTCTTAGGTCATGATGGAACCTATAACCCCTAGTAGGTGAAGCAATCCACGTAGCCCAAAATGATTAGTAATGGACTACTACCTAATCAATACACACAATAAAAAGAAATAAGCAAAAGTAGATATAAGATAAAGACAACACAGAAGTAAATAACCTAATTATATAAATATAAGGACCCCAAGACTTTGTATCGATAGTACAGGAGCTTCTAAATAGAATACAAGTGCTAGAAGTAACAAAATAATAAGTACAACTATCTTTGAATAAATAAAGAGTAACATTACAAAAAATGAGATGTGGTCAAGCCCCGGTCGTCAGGCTCTCACCCTAGTCTCAAATATCCAAAGGTTGTATGAGTCTCCAGGCGGTCAACGGTGAAAGCTCACTCTAATATCTACACCAGAAAGATGCAAAAGTGTAGTATGAGCACCAATTTCTAAGAAACGGGTAGCCAGTAGGCATCATCAGTCGACTGAGCGCATATAAGATATAAAAACAGTAATAAGCAGAGAGCAAAAAGCAGTCACAGAAGCAAATAGAGAAAACACATGGAAACTAGCATGGATCGAAGTCAACAAAGGTTACAAAATAGCTATCCTATCCATAAAAGATATATATATATATATATAACATAGAACACAAGTAAAGGAAAGAAAAACGCACCTGGAATCCTTGAAACAACAATATATATTAGAGAAAGTTGAGAAAATAGTAGTATACAGGTAACCTAAAGTAGAAAAAGAAAGAAAGGAAGTATGGAAACATAATCAAACTATAAATAATATAACTAAGGGAAACATGCTTAAACACCAATTCAGAAGCAGAGAGTCAGATAATAAATAAAACCCTAAGATGGAATAAACTAAGCCACAAGAAATGAAACCACTATTCTGAACCATAAAAGAGGATGGAACCCACTAGCTCACAAGTTCTCTGAAGGACACACAAACAATGCCTCAATCATTAGGAACTACTAATTCATCAACATCGAGAGTCCAAACGACTCGTACTAGACCAATGTAACATCTGCTAAACCACCAATAACTAAAGGCTCTGATAAGCTCTACAATATGATAGGATAAATACAAGCTACCTACAGTCCCAACGGCCGCCCATACAATCGAGGAACACAATCAAGTGAAAACAAACCCTCTGGCATCCCATACTATTGGAGCGTACACTGAGAAAATAGAAAACAAGGGTGGAATCTGAATGAAATATGCATGATGATGATGATATAATGAAACCAGTGTGATAGTAACCCGTATGTTACATCCCCTGGTACCTAAAAGGCCTAATAGAGGCAGGATCCATGAAAGTAATTCTCCGGAGTACCTAGACTCTACCGTACACCCCTCCTCTGGTATCCTCATCCATAGCTCTTGGTTCAGGAACGGCAGGGTCCATGGAGGTCTACTTGTAGACCACATACTAAAAATGTGATATCTCAAAGTATATCTTAAAATTTGGAACCTCATAGTACATTCTCGAATTCAACCTGGGTCTAAATTAGTAGTAGTAATCTTAAAACCCTGTCAAAGGGTGCTCGAAGTATATCCGGGTCTAAATAAGTAACCAAGTCTCAAAATCCCTAAAGAGGGTGCCCGGCATGTATCCGGGTCTAAATTCATAGAAAATTATGTCGAGTGCTATGGCACAACCGAGACTAGTATCAGTATTAAAACCAGTGATAAAATCATCGATATATCCTCTTTACTACAAGAGGTTTTGTGAAAATCAGTTCCAAAACTCTTTCATAATCAGTTTACTAAAAATGGGCCCTCGGGGCCATGCAAAAAATTTAGAAAATTAGTTATAGTAGGCCTAAAGCCAAATATATGTAAAACATATAGAAAAATCTATTGCATGAATGATATGCTCGCAAATAATAGGTTAGCCCAATGGCTCACAAACATTCCTATCAGCCCTAAACGAGCACAATTTGTTCTACAACATAGATATCCAGCCCAAAGTAATAGAACGATGTTCAAGACTCATGAACATTCCCAAATATTCCATCATCTATGGTCTAGAGGCATCAACAAAGGCCACAAAAGGCCATAAGGGTAATATTACAACACTACAATGAATACTACTATAATGACCCTTCCAGTCATTTATGTGTATTTGCCTTTGTTGTACCGTAAGAGCTTGCCTATAGTGGCCCCGAGTTATTTATGGCTTGTTGGGACTGGTAGTTTAGTGCCTGGGCTATTTGTTTGGTATTTTTGGCAGTTCCTTGTTTTAGAGCTTTAGTCTTTTCAAATCATTGACTTCGGTCAACATTCTTGGTGAACATTCTCATAATCAAATTCTGATAGTTCTCTTAGCTCCGGAGCATGGACTTTGGTCAAGTTGGACCTTTGGTCGGGACCCGAGAGCTTTTCAGCTTGGAATTCTCTCTTGTTGTGTGTTTTCAGGCTAGTTGGGCTTATTTGGTTGGCTTTGGTCAATATTCAGAGAAGATGACCTCAGATAGAAATTTTGTCAGCACTGTTAGCTTTGGAACATCGAGTTTAGGCCAGAGGGTCCATTAGTTTAGGTCTTGAGGCTTCCAGGCTTGATTTTAACTATTGGGTTCTATTTTGGAAATTGTTGGCTAAAGGTTAATTTTGGGCGTGGGGACCACTTTTTACTAAATCAACCTCCAATGGAATTTTCATCGATTCTATTGGGTCTAGAACTCTGTTTCTAGTTGAATAGCTCAGGTCATTTTTGTTCTTGGGACCCCGGATGCGTTCCGAGCGACCCAAAGTGTAAAAATCTTCCCTTGATAGCTGGTTGCTTTCATAGCCCATTTTGTTCTTCGCGAATGTGGGAAGATGGCCGCCTTCGCATAGGGAAAATTCTAGCTGCCCTAATTTTTTTCTTCGCGTTCGCAGGCCTTGGCCACGTTTGCATAGGGCATTTGGCCATCCGCCCATTTTTTTCTTCGCGTAGGCGACGCCTTGGATGCGTTTGCATAGGCCAAGGTAGTCAGCTTTAAGTTGGCATTTCCATTCTTCTTCTTCATTTCCCAACACATCCAAGTCTGATCCTCCATTGCCAAAATATCTCAAGAACACCATATTTTACCATTATTGATCCCAACTGATTAGGGGATAATATTTCATCGATCTTGGCTCGTTTATTGACTTCTAAGAAGGGTAAGTTCTCTTTTTAATTACCGTTTCCCCTTTGATTTCCCTCTTTAATTCCTTGCATGGTGGGATATTTTGGAACCCCATGTCATATCCGTTTCCTCTCAAATTTTGAGCATGTGCTTCCGGGATGGTAAGGAACATATGGGTATTTTTCATTTTTTGTTTTGGGTTGCGAGGCACACGGGCCCATTTGTGACCGAAATTTTGATCCAGTTATGTTTATAGCATTATGGGTATTGTTAGTCTCGTATTATTGTGTTGATAGTGGTTTTAGGATTTGGAGCTTTCCAGAGCAATTCAAGATTTGGCAAAATCGTTCCTGCAGCTAGTCGTTAGAAGACAGGTTGGTTATGGTTTCCCCTATCTAGACTCTGCGTATATAGACTTTAACTGCACTAATTAGTATCTTTGGGTGGGTTGTTATAGGTTGGTACCCTCAGACCTTGTCCGCCTTTTTTGTCCATTTATTTAATACGCTGATTGTAGTATTCGTGTAGTATTTTATATTACCCTTGTGGTCTTGTGTGGCCTTGTATTGACTCTGGAACATAGATGATGGGTTATTTGAGAATGTCCATGAGTCCCAGACATAGAGATATCCTTCTAGGCTGGTTATGAATGTTGTAGAGATGTTGAGCCTTTTCAGGGCCGATAGGAATGTTTGTGAGCCATTTTGGGCTACTCTATTGTTTGCAAGCATATCATACATGAAAAAGGTTTTCTCTGCATGTTTTACTACTGATTTGTCTTTGGGCCTACTATAAATGATTTTCCAAACTTTGCATGGCCCCGAGGGCCTGTTTCAGTAATATGACTTCGAAAGGGTTTTGAAACTGACCTTTATGAAACCTCTTGGATTAGAGAGAATATTATGATGATTTGATTATTGGTTTTCATTCTGATACTAGGCTTGGCTGGTCCATGGAGCTAGATATTATTTTCTATTATTTAGACCCGGATATGAGTTGGGCACCCTATTTAGGGATTTTAGCACTTGATTTCTAGTTTAGAACCAGAAACACTCTGAGCACCCTTTATAAGGGTTATTGAGATTTGACTATTATTTTAGACCTAGATACGCTCTGAGAACCCTTGATGAGGGTTATTGATACATGACTACTGATTTAGACTCGGATCAAATCCGGTACGTACTACGAGATCCCAATTGTTGAGATATTTAAGTTTTGTGTTTGTATGTGGTCTACGAGTAGACCTCTATGGACCCTACCATTCTGGACCAAGTGCTACAGGCCGAAGGTGACCAGAGAGAGGGGTGTATGGTGGAGTAGAGGTACTCGGGAGAATTCCTTCTATGGATCCTGCCTCTATTGGGCTTTTGGGGCACCGGAGGGGGTGACATACAACATTGCGATCACACTTGGTTCCAGATTCATCATATCATATCATCATGGATATTTCACTCGGATTCCACCCTTGTTTGTTGTGTGTTCAGTGTACGCTCCAGTTGTATGGGCGGCCAAAGGGTTTGTTTTAACTTGATTGTGTTCCTCTATTGTATGGGCGGCCATTGGGACTGTAAGTAGATTATATTATTTCATCATTTTGTAGAGATGTTTATGGCTTTTGGTACTTGGTGGATTAGAAAGTTTTAGCGTGTTAAGGCTCCAAGTTTTTGGACTTTGAGTATTGAGGGCTAGTGAGTCCTATATTATTGAGGCTCTGATTGTGTAGCCTTCTGAGTGATTGTAGGGTATTGAGGTCTATGCCTTGTCGTGGTTTTCGTTAGCGGATCTGGCTGCTTGTGGTTTAGTTATTCAATCCTAGGGTTATACTTGAGGGACTGTTGTTCGTCTATTCTTGTCTTGATATTGATGTCCTAAGCATGTTTATGTTAGTTTATGGCTTTTATTTCGATTGTTGAATTCCTCTCCTGATTCCCCTTTATGTTGAGGTTATCGGTATACTGCTCATATCTTTAAATTCTCTCTTATATGTTCTGTTGTTGCAAGGACCCAGGTGAGTCCTTCTTCCTTCTTTCACCTGTGTTTCTGTGTATGTATATCTCATGTGCTAGCATGTTTTACTTGTAACTCTTGGTTGATTATTCTTGTGCTAGTTCCTTGTGCTTTCTCCTTGTTTTCCATGAATATTTCTTCTTATTATTGCTTTTAGATTTTATATGCGCTCAGTCGGTCGATAATGCCTACTGGGTACCCATTGCTTAGAAATTGGTGCTCATACTAAACTTCTGCATCTTTTTTATGCAGATATAAGTTGATCTTTTGCCATTGATCGCATTGAAGACTCGTGCAGCTTTTGGATATTCGAGACTAGGGTGAGCGCCTGACGGTCGAGGATTGACCACATCTTATCTTTTGTACTATTACTCTTTGTATATTCAGAGACAGTTGTAATTATCATTTTGTTACTTTTAGCACTTGTATTCTATTAGAAGCTTTCATACTATCGATACCAAGTCTTGGGGTTGGTGTAGTTTCTTTATGTATATATTCGGGTTATTTGCTTCCGTGTTATCTATCTTTATATTCTGCTTCCGCTTATCTCTGCTTAATGTGTATATTGGTTAGGTAGTATCCCATTACTAATCATTTGGGGATATTAGAATAGGTTCGCCTATTGGTGGGTTGTAGGTGCCATCATGACTTGAGAATTCGGGTCATGACAGCTTGGTATCAGAGCTCTAGGTTCACCGGTGTCATAGTAAAGAAGCAAGTATCTAAGTAGAGTTTCGTGGATCGATACGACAATATCTATATCCTATCTGCGGGAGGCTGCAGGGCATTGTTAGGAAACATTCCATTTTCTTGTCTCCTTATTGTGCGTTCCTGGCTCTATTGACTTCTAAACATCAATTGTTTCATTCCTTCTTAGATGCCTAAGATGAGTTCGACAACGGGTGATGTTTCTGTGCCAATTGCTTCGGTGCTTCTGTCAGTGTTGGGACTTCTGAGTGAGAGCAGATTGCATCAAATATGAGGTGTGGGGTTAGCCCATCCTCCGGTAGGGTTTCAAGATACCCCAGTTCTTCAGGATGCCGTGGTTAGGATTCTGAGTCCTCCACTAGCTTTTTTAGTACCCGATCCTATGAGCGGTGCTTCATCCAGTGTTGAGCTTCCAGTTCTTTAGCAGGGTAGTAAGTCAGTGTTGGATTATAAAGCGAGGTTTCATAAATGGTTAGACATACTACTAGGGTTGTGCCTTCAGAGTCGGATAGGATTCAGAGCTTTGTTGGGGGTTTGGTTTCACCACTCCATTTGGCAATCGAGCACTTGGTTACAGTTGGGACTACCTTTCTCTAGGTGGTTGATTATGCTTGGGCTATCGAGGATTTATATTGTGAGGCTTATGGAGGTAGTGCTCAGAAACATCACCACCAGGACGGTTCCTGAGGTTCTCAAACTCGAGGTAGGGGATTCTCCACCAGAGATAGGTTCCACTACTTCTTATCTACCAGAATGGTTTTGGTTGCTCTATAGGTTCTAGAGGATGGTGGTACAGGACATGTTGAGCTTAGTGGACATGGTATAATTCAGATTCTCTAAGGTTCTCTTTCAGGGTGTGTAGGCCGTGGTGGTCAATTAGGTTCAGTGAGATCTCATCGTCCATATGTACCCAGTGGGAGTTATTTTTAGTGCAGTGATCATGGGCACTTTGCTAGGGATGTTCCCACGATCCCTCTTTCCAGTCACCAGGGTCAGCAGATATTATCTCCCAAGGCTTTAATACCACCGGCTAGAGGTGGAGTACAGGGTAGTACGGGTGGTCCCCAGATAGTAAGAGATGGCGTTCCAGCCAGTGGTTTAGGTAAAGGTTGTTATCAGTGCGGTGAGCATGGACACTTTACTAGGAATTGCCCTACGATTTTGTATCCTAGTCAGCCTGGTTGTTATGATTATGGAGATATGGGCCACCTTTATAGGGCTTGTCCCCAGCATAGAATGGTTAAGCCTTCAACTTCGACTACTTAGTCCAGAGTTAGACCCTATCAGTCTGATGCCCCTCTTGGTAGGCCTAAGGTAGAGGTTCCTGATATTGTTGCTCCAGGTAAGGCTCCTATTACCTTTGACTTGTGGTAGTATTTTTTGCGATGCGATTCCTTTCCTTCTATCATTTATTTGCTTATATGCCTACCTGCTACTTGTTTAGTTATTTGACTACTTGAATTGTAGTATCTACGCATTGTTTTCTTGGTAGTTTATTCTTTAGTAGTGGATGGGGGTGAGTTATCCTATTGAGGTGTTTACCCAGAGTTATAGCTCGTAGGTAGTTCTTGTTGGTCTCTTTTCTGGTTTTTTTTGCTTCCAGTTTTGTTGTGGCTCTAGACTTGTGTTGAGTCTTCTCTTTTGAGCGGTCCTAGATGGTTGTTGCGAAGGCTGTTTTCTAGCATTTTCTTGGGGTTCTTGTGTTGGTTTGGTGTTATTCGTGGTTGTGCCAGAGTTTGAGATCTTGTCTTAAGTTGAGTGGTGTTGGTTATGCTAGTGAGCATGGTTTGGTTTTGTTTTCTTGGGTGATTTGAATTGACCTTCCTTAGTTGTTTTGTTTGGTAAAATAGCAGGCATGGGTTACTTTCGTGTTTTCCTCCTGTTCTAAGTCTGGTTGGGTCGCTTTCTTGCTCTCCTGAGCTCTAGTTCCTTAGTTATTTTGTTTGGTAAGTTAGAAAGTATGGGTTGCTTTCATGTTTTCCTCCTGTTCTAAGTCTGGATGTGTTAATTTCTTGCTCTCCTAAGCTCTGGTTGATAGGATTGAGTTTGGTTGTAGCATCGTGTTGATAGGATTGAGTCTGGTTGAGAGTTTGGCTATAGCAGTTTTGGCTAAGTGTTGATTGTAGCATTATGGTTAGAGTTGATTGTGGAATTATTGGCATTATGGTTGGGTTTTGTCTATAGCATGTATGCTGAGTTAGGCATTTGGCCTACCCTCATTCTGTTGTATCAAGTGTTATCGGTAAGAGTCGTGGGAGCTTAGGGAACAACTCTAAAGTCTTCTGGGAAAGAATTTGTGGAATTTATGTATCCTTGGAAAGGGTTTTATTTGGTTTTTAAGGGAGGGTGATGACTGCTTGTGTGTATGTATGTGTCATAGCAGTTGAGTGAGGTGGAGATCGAGAGGTTGCTTTGGCTTGTATGTTTGTGACTTGCATCGACCGAGTTTAGGTTGTGGTGTTGAGGTAGTGGTCATTCCCAGTACTACCTTTGGGAGCTTGTTGCATCGACCTTGGCTTCCTTGTTATCTTCTCTGGGGGAAACCAAGTTTCAGTAGCATCTATAGATTGAACAAATTGTGTATTCATGGCCTAGTTTGCACTAACTCTATTAGTGTTCTTCGGTAATGGGTTTCAGAATCATGGGCTAGCAAACTACTCCAGATGGTTTGTGGTTGGTTCTCTTTGGTTGCAGCTTCCTGGGCTGGAAAGCAATGAGTTTGGACAACTTAGCTTCCCCATTTTGGTTGTGGAGCGACAGTTGGCCTTGGACATCTAGTCATTGGCTAAACAGTTTATTAGGCTGGACATTTCAGATCTCAATGGTGTTCTTGTAAAAAATGAGGTTCATTCTACCTTGGTTAGACAAATTGAGTGGCATAAATTCTAGATTTCAGCGGAGTTCTAGATAGTACGAGGTTCCTTCTACCATGGTTGGACAAACCCAGCAGTGTAGGTTTGAGTTTCAGTAGTGGTGTATACTATATGTGACCATGTTTTGCTGGTTGAGGCTAGTGAGGCTATTTTGAGTTCTAATGGTACTTAGAGACCAGTGGTCACCATTCATTTGCCGAGAGTTTGAAATCTTGTTTAGTTGATTCTTCCAGGGTTGTCTTTTATGTGGGGTTCCAGTGTTGGTTAGACTCGGCCAATATAGACTAGAAGTTCAGTATGTTGTATGCTTCAGAGTTGGTGGTTTTGTATGCTAATACAGTAAAGCGGTTGATTCGAGCCAAAGGGATGAGTTGAAGGTGTATGCAAAAATTTCTATAGCTAGATGGCGACCTTGCACACCATGTACCTTTTTCCTTTGCCTTCGGGGTGCTTTGACTTGATATTCATGGAATGGTGGACTTCTTCCTGAGGTGAGAGTTGTAAGGTTATTTCAAATCTGAATGGTGTTAAGAGTATTCAGAGTAGCAGTAGTGTTTCTTAGAGTTTGGGGCTTAGTTGATGATTACAGACTTTTAGGTAGGCTTACAGTACTTCTTGCAGAGGCTTGGTTTTGGTTTGGGTCTGTTGGGCAGGTTGCCTTGGTTCATTCTCTTCCAGTTAATTCATACTTAACATGGTGCAATGAAGTTGGGTTTATTCTATAGTTTAGAAATTTCTCCGTCAACACAGGGTGTTCATACATAGCTTTCCTAACCCTGGTGTCCAACTTCAGTTGAGTTCTGTTAGCAAGTTAAATTTTAGCAAAAGTGTTCATTCATTGGTTGATGGTCTGTCGGGGCAGGTAAGTCTAATTTTTGATGATATGCTAAGGGTTGTTATCTAGAATGAAAAAGGCTAGTAGACTATAGCTTGGTTTGGAAAGAGTTTGAGTAAAAAGGGTGACTTCAGTCATGGTAGAGTATAAATGAGAACTATGGATCTCCGGTGTGTCAGTTGATGCTTCGAGGATGGTGTGGGTGTTCAACGTACATGAAGCTTCATATTTGTGGTGCAAAAGGATTCAGTTAAGAATAATAGGGTTTTGCAGATAAGCGGGTTCATGAGTTAGAATTTAAGGTGATGGCTTTTCTGGTAAACTTAGTTGTGGTTTCAAGGATCCGAGTCTGTGTGTTGATCACCTTGCTTCTCTGGTCTCGGTGTTGTGTCGTTGCTTTCTAGTTGAGGTTCTCGAGGTTCAATTTGGGTTGGCAAACCCTTGGTGTTTGGAGCTTGAGTTTGGATTCTAGCTTGGATAGTAAGGAGTTTTAGGCTTGGTTTATTTCGTTGGCTCTGTTCTATTAGGTGTCGTTCAGTCATGGGGGCTACCGGGGTTGTTCGAGAGAGTAGTGCGGGCTTCGTATCCACTATTCATAAATCTCTAGTCTTTTCTTCTTTCCTAACTTTCAGGGATGAAAGTCTTTTTAGTAGTGGATGATGTAATGACCCTTCTAGTCATTTATGCGTGTTCACCTTTGTTGTACCGTAAGAGCTTGCCTGTAGCGTCCCCAAGTCATTTATGGCTTGCTAGGACCAGTAATTTGGTGCTTGGGCCGTTTGTTTGGTCTTTTTCGACATTCCTTATTTTAGAGCTTTAGGATTTTGAAATTATTGAATTCAGTCAATATTCTTGGTGAACGTGCTCAGAATCAAATTCTTACAGTTCTGTTAGCTCTGGAGCGTGGACTTTGGTCTAGTTGGACCTTTGGTCGGGATCCGAGAGCTTTTCAGGTTGGAATTCTCTCATTTTTTGTTTTTAGGCCAGTTAGGCTTATTTGGTTTACTTTGGTCAACATTCAAAGAAGACGGCCTTAGATGGAAATTCTATCAGTGATGTTAGCTCTGGAACTTTGAGTTTAGGCTTGAGGGGCCATTGGTTCAGGTCCCGAGGCTTCTGGACTTGATTTTGGCCATTGGGTTCCATTTTGGATATAGTTGGCTAAAGATTGATTTTGGGCATGGGGCCTACTTTTCATTAAATTAACCTCCGAAGGGATTTTCATCAATTCCATTGGATTTGGAACGTCATTTCTAGTAGAATAACTCAGGTCATTTTTATTTGCGGGACCCCAAATGCATTCTCAGGGACCCAAAGTGTGAAAATCTGCCCTTGATAACTGGTTGTTGTTATAGCCCATTTTGTTCTTCGCGAACGTGGGGAGCTGACCGCGTTCGCATAGGGTGAATTCCAGCTTCCCTAATTTTGTTCTTTGTATTCGCGGGCTTTGGCCGTGTTCGCATAGGGCATTTGGCAAGCTGCTCATTTTGTTCTTCGCATAGGCGACGCCTTGGCCGCGTTCGCATAAGCCAAGGCAGACAACTTTAAGTTGTCATTTCCATTGTTCTTCTTCATTACCCAACACACCCAAGTCCGATCCTCCATTGCCAAAAACTCTCAAGAACACCATATTTCACCATTATTGATCCCTACTGATTGGGGAATAATATTTCATCGATCCTAGCTCGTTTATTGACTTCTAAGATGGGTAAGTTCTCTCTTTAGTTCCTATTTTCCCCTTTGATTTCCCTCTTTAATTCCTTGCATGGTGGGCTGTTTTGGAGCCCTATTTCATGTCTGTTTCCGCTCAAATTTTGAGCATATGCTCCCGGGATGGTAATGAACACATGGGTATTTTTCATTTTCAGTTTCGGATTATGGGGCCCACGGGCCCATTTGTGACTCGAATTTTGACCTGGTTATGTTTATAGCATTATAGGTATCGTTAGTCTCGTATTAATGTGTAGATTATTGTGTTGATAGTGGTTTTTTGATTTGGAGCTTCCCAGAGAAGTTCAAGCTTTGATGAAGTCATTCCCGCAGCTAGTCGTCGAGCGACAGGTACGTTATAGTTTTCCCTATCTAGACTATGCATATATAGACAATAACTGCACTAACTAGTATCTTTGGGTGGGTTGTTATAGGTTGGTACCCTCAAACCTTGTCCGCCTTTTCTATCCGTTTATTTCACACGCTAATTATAGTATTCGTGTAGTATTGTATAGTACCCTTGTGGTCCTGTGTTGCCTTGTATTGACTCTGGAACATAGATGGTGGGTAATTTGGGAATGTCCATGAGTCTCGAACATAGAGATATCCTTTTAGGCTGGTTATGAATGTTGTAGAGCTGTTGTGCCTGTGAAGGGCTGATAGGAATGTTTGTGAGCCATTTTGGGCTACTCTATTGTTTGTGAGAATATCATACACGAAAAAGGTTTTCCCTGCATATTTTACTATTGATTGGGCTTTAGGCCTACTATAAATTATTTTCCAAACTTTGCATGGCCCCGAGGGCCCATTTTCAATAATATGACTTCGGAAGGGTTTTGAAACTGACCTTTATGAAACCTCTCAGAGTAGAGAGGATATTACGATAATTTGATTTTTGGTTTTCATTCTGATACTAGGCTCGGCTGTGTCGTGGTGCTAGAAATTATTTTCTACAGATTTAGACCCGAATACAAGCCGGGCACCCTATTTAGGGATTTTGACACTTAATTTCTGGTTTAGACCTAGAAATACTCCGGGCACCCTTTGTAAGTGTTATTGAAATTTGACTATTGTTTTAGACCAGTTATGCTCTGGGAACCCTTGATGAGGGTTATTGATACATGACTACTGCTTTAGACTCAGATTGAATCTGAGCACGTACTACGAGATCCTGATTATTGAGATATTTGAGTTTCGTGTTTATATGTGGTCTACGAGTAGACCTCCATGGATCCTACCATTCCATACCAAGTCCTACGGGCTGAAGGTGACCAGAGGGAGAGGTGTACAGTGGATTAGGGGTACTCGAGAGAATTCCTTCCATGGATCTTACCTCTATTGGGTCTTTGGAACCCCGGAGGAGGTCACATATGGTATTGCGATCACACTTGGTTCCAAATTCATCATATCATATCATCATGCATATTTCACTCATATTCCACCCTTGTTTGTTGTGCGTTCAGTGTATGCTCTAGTTGTATGGGCGACTGAAGGGTTTGTTTTCACTTGATTGTGTTCCTCAGTTGTATGGGCGGCCATTGGGGTTGTAGGTAGATTATATTACTTTCTTCATTTTATAGAGATGGTTATGTCTTTCAGTTCTTGGTAGATTAGCGAGTTTTAGCCTGTTGAGGCTCTGAGTTTTTGTACTTTGAGTATTGAGGGGCTAGTGAGTCCTATATTATTGAGGCTCTGATTGTGTAGCCTTCTAGCGGTTGTGGGGTATTGAGGTCTATTCCTTGTCGTTGTTTTCATTAACAGATCTGGGTGCTTGTGGTTTAGTTATTCCATCCTAGGGTTATACATGAGGGACTATTGTTCGTGTATTCTTGCCTTGATATTGATGTGCTAAGCATGGTTCTGTTAGTTTATGGCTTTTATTTCGATTGTTGAATTCCTCTCCTGATTCCCCTTTATGTTGAGGTTATCGGTATACTGCCCATATCTTTAAACTCTCTCTTATATGTTCTGTTGTTGCAAGGACCCCAGGTGAGTCCTTCTTCCTTCTTTCACCTGTGTTTCTGTGTATGTATATCTCCTATGCTAGCATGTTTTACTTTTAACTCTTTGTTGATAATTCTTGTGCTAGTTCCTTGTGCTTCCTCCTTGTTTTCCGTGAGTATTTCTTTGTATTTCTGCTTATTATTGCTTTTATATTTTATATGTGCTCAGTCGGCCGATGATGCTTGTTGGGTACCCGTTGCTTAGCAATTGGTGCTCATACTATACTTCTGCATCTTTCTGGTGCGGACATAAGTTGAGCTTTCGCCGTTGATCGCGTTGGAGACTTATGCAGCTTTTGGATATTCGAGACTAGGGTGAGCGCCTGACGGTTGGGGCTTAACCACATCTCATCTTTTGTACTGTTACTCTTTGTATATTTGGAGACAGTTGTACTTATCATTTTGTTACTTATAGCACTTGTATTTTATTAGAAGCTTCTATACTATCAATACTAATTCTTGGGGTTGGTGTAGTTTCTTTATGTATATATTCAGATTATTTTCTTCCGCGTTGTCTATCTTTATATTCTTCTTCCGCTTATTTCTACTTATTGTATGTATTGGTTAGGTAGTAGCCCATTACTAATCATTTCGGGCTACGAGAATTGGTTCGCCTACTTGGGGGTTGTAGGTACCATCATGACCTGAGAAATCGGGTCGTGACAACTTCAAACAATGCATGAAATAAATGGATGGAAGAGGCGTACAAGGTCTGAGGCTACAAACCTAGAAAACCAACCCAAGTAAGCTAATTAATGCAGTTATAGCCTATATACGCAGAGTCTAGGTTGGGAAAACCATAACCTACCTATCATCCAATGACTAGCTGCGAGAACAGCGTCGTCCAAGCTCGAATTGCTCAGAGAATCTCCAAATTGTGAACACACTATCAAAATAATATTCTACATGTCAAAACAAAGCCAACGATACCCATAATGATAGAAACATACCGGTTTGAAATCCGAGTCACAAGCGGGCCTGCGAGCCCCACAACTAGAAGCTAGAAATGAAAAACACCATTGTGTTACCCACATTCCTGAGAGGACATGCTCCAAATTTGAGAACAAACGAGCCATTACAAGGGCTCAAAACAGCCCACAAACTAAGGGGATTAAAGAGGGAATTTAAAGAAGAAATACCGGAATTAAAGGGAGAATTCGCTTACCACAAGGAGAAGAATCAAGTCTACAGAACGAATTCCATGAAATCACGATCATGCAGTCCCAAACAAGCAACTAAAACCTAGAAGAATACACAAGCTCAAGAAGTTCATCAATGGAGGTTTTAGCCATGGAAAGGAAGAAATTCATGGAGAACACTTACCAAACGAAGAGGGAAACAATGAAATCCTCAATTTGAAGAAGTCCCATGGTTGGAAATTGACTTGGAGCAAGTTTTAGAAGGGGGCAATCAGTTTGGAGTGAGAGGAAATGAGAGAAGAGGTCTGAAAAATCAAGGAGAAAGGCTATATAAGTTGCAGGTCGCAGACTAGCACAATCGCGCTGTCCTAGCGTGATCGTACTGAAGGGAGGATCACAGACCAGCACAATCGTGTTGTCCTAGCGCGATCGCTCTAAAGGGAAAAACACAGGCTAGCATGATCATGCTGCCTGGGGGACGTTGGCGCTGAACACTTCTGTTGCAGAAAAAACAGCATAGTGAAAAACTTCCATGGGAGGTTTCGGGCACAATTGAAATCTGATACACACAAACCAAACATACTACTAAAGTGGAAACGATGTTTTGGACTCAATAAAACTTCAATACGAGGTCATTTTGGAGTAATGTTGACCCAAGTCAACACTAGCTAATGTCAATCAAACATCTAAAATGAGCCTGGCTCACTCGGGACCCAAACCAACCAACTACCTAACACAAACTCGACATTCCAGAGATAATAGCGTTGCGGAATTTCCATCTGAAGCCGTCTTCTCCAAATGTTGACCAAAGTAAACCAAACAAGCCCAACTGGCCTGAAAACACAGAATGGGAGAGAATTCCAAGTTGAATAGCTCATGGATCTTGACCAAAGGTCCAACTAGACCAATGTCCATGCTCCGGAGCTAATGAAATTATCAGAATACATTTTCGAGCATGATTACCAAGAATTTTAACCGAAGTCAATGATTTCCTAAGTTAAAGCTTTAAAATAGGGAAATGGCCATAAAGACCAAACAAATGGCTCGGGCACCAAACTACCAATCCGAGTAAACCATAAATGACTTTGAGGCCGCTATAGGCAAGCTCTAATAGTACAAAGAAGGCAAAATGCATAAATGACCAGAAGGGTCATTACCCAATGTGGCTATTAGCGACTTATACGAATAATCCTTATGCCTTATATAAGTATGGAGTTGCTAACAATATAATACAAATCCCGATAAGGTATATATATATCAACTCTAGGTGCTAACCCAATAGAATAAGTCTACGATTAACTCGGCTAAAATAACTAGTCATATCTTCCCAATGTTTTAAGAAAACTTGCCAAAAGAAGGGAATAGCCTTAACATGCTTTTTCTCGATGATTTCATGGTGTAAGTGATATGTTGGTTATCTACTAACTTATTGAGCCTTTATTCATAAATTATTGTCATATTTTAATGAGAATTAGAGGTAATTATTTCCTTTATTAATGTAAATATAGGTACTCTTGGTCTGGAGAAGAAAGCAAAGAAATTGAACCCAAAGAGCTCAAAAAAAAAGTTAATGTGTGAAGGTGATTGAAAAATATGAAGGAACTATCCAGAGGTGTGAGCCACACATCGCAAGATGCAACTGCACCCTCCTTCACAGCAGAGTCACACAGGCGGCAGAATTCACTACCTAGAGAAAAAGCCACATGCCAGCAGAATAAGAGGTGTGATCGTATGTGCCATCGCACACTGATCGCACCAGCCCCAAAGGGAATTTTTGTCCAAAGTCTTGTGACGTATTTGGGAAGGTTCTAAAACCATTTTTGGGGTGTGTACCTGAGATACAATTCAGTTTTTACTTTACCCAAGGAAGAGCATTGAGAGTACACTTTCGCTCTTCTTCTTCCTCATTGAAAAACACCATTTATAAAGATTTTGATCTTGGAATTGGAAATTAGCTTAATATGAATGGAATTTTGGGAAACCCATTTGGTATATTCTCTTGTTTCCTTAATATGAGTAGCTAAATCCTATTCTAGAGGTATGTGCATGATGGGTGTTTGAATTTGGGTATGTGTATTGATTACTTGTGCTTATAATTGATTATTTAGTATGGATCTATTAAATTCTTCAAGGTTTAATTATTAAATTGATGGTTACAAACATTGATTGACTTTTCTAATTTTGTTCTTGCTTGTAAGAGGAGTTCTTAAATTGGGTAAGAATTCAATAGTGGGGATTTGGGATTTCCACCATAGATTATGGCTAGAAATAGCTTGATCGAAGGAAATTCCCATCTATGAATCTAAGCTAGAAATAGTGGGATTTACTGAAGTGTTAATTGGTTGTTTTATGGTAAAGTTATGGTGCTTGAGAAAAGGCAATGGTACATATATTTGGAGGGTCTAAATACTACCAAATATAGCTAAAACCAAGCTATACATACCAATAATCAAAAGTTGGCATGATTAATCAATTCCTTAATCCATTGTACAACCCCATCAGAAGAATACCCCTAGTCAACCTTCTTTTTATCATCAAATTGTGTTTACGATCGTTCTCGTGTTGAAATTGAGATATTGTTAACTCCCAATCCTTTTTCCCCCAACTTTTACTTTTGTTACTTGAACATTTACTCGCTTTAGTAATTGTTATTCGATAATTTATTGGTGAATTATTACTCCATTCTTTGTGGATACGACTTCGACATCCATTGGGTTTATTTATTATTTTGTACAACGATCATTACCACCTCTTATGGGTAGAGTACTTTTGAACATCATCAAAAAATAGAGCCATTGCTGGGGAATAGATCTTGATTTTCCATTTGATTGTCATTTAGTTCACCTTTGTTGTTTTTTCTGTTTTACTTTTTTTGTTATTTCATTTATTGCGAGCAGGGTGCCCATGAGTCAAGCGGGTGATGAAGAGAGTGTTGATGGATATATGGATGTGGATAATGAATCCGTGGTCCATGGTGCTGTAGGTGCAATCCGCCTACCCCCAACCATTGGAAATGTCAAGTTCCATGTGACGAGCACTATGCTTCATTTGATAGAAATGAAGGGACTTTTTGGAGGGCTAGCTCATGAAGATGCCAACCGGCATATCTAGAACTTTGTTGAAATATGCCTGCCTTTCAACATCAACAATATTTTCCAAGAGTCGATTCGACTCTGATTATTCCCTTTCTCCCTTACGAGGGAAGCAATGTCATGGCTTGAGGAGCTCCTGGAGGGCTCTATTACAACATGGAATGGACTAGTGGAAGCCTTTTTGGTGAGATTTTTCCCACCTTCAAGGATAATGCAGTTGAGGGATGATATCACCAACTTCTGATAACTACCAGATGAGCCATTACATGAAGCATGGCTAAGGTTCAAGAAAAAGCTTCTATTATGTCTAAACCATGGGTTGCCTAACAATGTTCTCCTTTAAAGATTCTATAGAGCTCTAGACTTTAAACAAATCAGTGGTGAATAACATCTTGGGTGGAACACTTATGGACCAAAACTATGGTCTCATTGACAAAAACCAATAGGGCGATGCATATTAGAGAAACTGATGTCTAACTAGGTGTTACTTTATCTATTATGATGAGTGAGATAAGGAGAAAAGAGGAGGATAGTGACAATACCATGGCCAAAATAATGACATAAATTGATTTATTATCCAAACATATTATGGTAGCCGGTAGCAAGAGTGTCAACGCCATGGGTACTTATGGGTCAAATGATCATGATGGAGTTGGTACTCATACATCGGGAGATGAGGAGCTTTGTTTTCTAGCAGCAGGTTCTTGACCCGGATACCAAGGTACCAACCAAGGTCCTTGGCATTCGATAGATGAGAATCAAGGTTACAACCAAGACAAGGGAAATCAATAAAGAGATAGAGAGCAAGGTAGAGACCATGAAGGTCCATGGCAAGAACGTGAGAGAGATAGTGATTGTTATAATCACCATAGTGCTAATTCTTATGTGCCTCCACCAAAAGCCAATGTGTCTCTCTAACAACTAACGGTGAGTAACCCAAGACATTCTAAGATTGAAAACATGTTATCTCAAGTATTGAAAAGAGTTGAATTGATGGATAGCAGGGTAAAAGATTTAAAAAGTGAGTTATCCACTATTCATAAAATGGTGAGTTCCCATTCGGTGTCTATCAAGCATTTAGAGGCTCAAAAGAATCATCTTTCTTCTTAAATGAACCCACATTTGAAGGTACTCTTCCAAGTGACACTCTTGCTAATCCAAAAAATGATGGACATGTGATGGCAATTGTGACTCAAAGAAGAAGAATTCTTAGTGGTGCAAGGAAATCAACCATGGAAGTTGTGAGGGAGCAAGATGACAAGATAGAAGAGGAAGTCATGATTGAGAAAAAATTTGATGAGAGTCCGGATATTGGGGTGAAGCTTAGTGCACCCAATGTTATTTTTGATGATGATAACCCACAAGAGTAGAAGGATAAAGCGGAGTTGCCTCCTCAGATATCTATTGAGATCAAGGAGGAAGCTCCAAGTGTTCCACGACCATTGCCTACAAATCCTCCTATGTATCCTCAGAGGTTAATCAAGAAAAATAAAGATAATCAATTCAAGAAGTTTGTAGATATGTTCAGCAAACTCTCTATCAATATTCCTTTAGTTGACGCTCTTACACAAATGCCGAATTATGCAATGTTTATGAATGAGATGCTAAAGAAAAAGCGAGTGATTGATGTGGGGATAGTTGAAGTGTCCCATAGTTGTAATGCTATCATGACAAGCAATATAGCTCCTAAAAGGGATGATCTGGGACCTTTCACCATCCCTTGTACCATTGGGATGTTTGTGTTTAGAAAGGCCTTGTGTGACCTCAGATCGAGTATCAACTTAATACCCCTTGTGATTTTTAGAAAGTTAGGTTTGGGTACTCTTAAGACTACACCAATGAGGTTACTAATGGCTGATCGTTCAATTAAATACCTGGTGGGGATATTGTTTGACGTGTTGGTGAAGGTAGACAAGTTCATCTTGCCGGTTGATTTTGTGGTCTTGGATTGCGATGTTTATCGTGAGGTGCCCATCATATTGGGGAGACCACTTTTGGCCACTGGAAGGGCTCTTGTTAATGTGGAACTAGGGGAGCTCAAATTCTATGTGGGGAGCAAAGAAGTCACGTTCAACGTGTTCCAACCTACTAAACCACTGGATGAACATAGAGTTTTGTCTGTGATTACTACCGAGGGCAAGTTGGGTGAAGCCCTTGGTTAGTGTAAGATGAAGGAAGTGCATCCCTTTATGATGTTGTATTGGGAAGCAAGAAAATGTGATGAGGATTTTGAGGAAGCACATTCATCACTTCGATATGGCCACACCAATTGAATTAGCATGCTATCGGGAAAAATTGAAAGTTAAGGTACTATCATCGAGCCGCGACGTAAAATCAAGCACTTCTTAGAAGGCAACCCAAGTGTTTTTATTTTATTTCTTTTATCTTCTATTATTTTTGGTGTGTTTTAGGAATGCATGGAGATAGAAAAATGACTAAGTGGGGAAAAAAATCAGAAGGCATGTGCGATGGGCCATGTAGTTTGCACACCTTATTGTGCATTCGCATGTGGAACCGCATACACAACAAAAAGGCTGAGAGAAAAAAGAAATTACTGAAGTGATATGAGATTAGAAGTGCAAATTTCACCACTCAATTTGCGTGTCATATGTCTGTTACACGCAAGAACAAAAAGCTGGGCCAAATTTTGGCTCAAAATTATCACGTGCAAAGTGACATGCGAAACGCACATTGTCATGTTGATAAATTGGTAATCTACTAACTTATTGAGTCTTTATTCATGAATTAGTGCCATGTTTTGATAAGATTTAGAGGTACTTATTACCTTTATTGATGCAAATGCAGGTTCTCATGGTCAAAAGTAGAAAACAAGGAATTGGACCAAAAAGAGATCAAAAAGAGTTGAAGTGTGAAGGTTATCAAAAGAGAACAAGAATCTGCTAAGAGGTGCGTCCGTCGTGCGATGTGCACAATGGCTGGTGCAGTCCGCACCTCCCTTTTCATGACACCTAATATAAGATGGAGTCACTAGTTTGAGATTTGAATCTATGCGATGCATACAACACGTGGTGCAACCGCACATTGTGTCAGATGTCATATCGCACCATGCCCAATGGGAAATTTTGTCAACTTTCAAGTGACATTTTGGGAAGCTTCTAAAACCCGATTTGGCATTGTACCTGAGAGTTTTTGGCATACTATTGAAGAGTTTTCATAGAGAAATTTTCCCAAGGAAGATAGTTAGTGTACTTGATATTTCTCATCTTCTACCTTGAGATTCCACCATTATTGTACCAAATTGAGCTTGAATTTGGATATTAGCATAACTATGAATGGAAATTTGAATTACCCAATTGCTATAATCTCTTATATCCTTAGCATGAGTGGATAATTTCCTTATCTAGGGCTATATGTATCATGGGTATTTTAATTTGGGTATGGGTCTTACTTAATTGTGTTTATAATTCGTAAATTTATATGGGTCTATTGATTCTCCATGTTTTAACTATAAAATTATTGGTTGCAAACATTGGTTGAGTTTACTTGGTTGTGTTCTTTCTTGAAAGAGGAGTTCATGATTTTGGATGAGAATTCGATAGTGAGAACTTGGGATTTCCATCTAGATTGAGGCTAGAAATAGCTCAATTGCCAGAAAACACCCATTTAAGAGTCTAAGCTAGAAATAGTATGACTTTTCCAAGATTGAATTGGTTGGTTTGAGTTGAACCCATGGTTCTTGAATAAAGACCATTGGATAAATATTTGGAAGATTGAAAGATTGACAGTCATGACTAAAACCAATGACAACCATATCGTTTGTTAAGAATTTGCATAACTGAGCAAGTAACCTAGCCCACGTTTGAATCCCATTGGAAACATACCCCTAGTAGTCCTCTCATTTGATTACAAATCGTTTGATTACTTTATTTTCTTATTCGAATTGCGATTGTGATAATTTTCCCAATTCCTTATTCCCCCAACCTTTACTTCCCGTTATTTGAACAATTACTCTCTTATGGATTAACATACGACTGTCTCTTAGCGACTCATTATAACCATTCTTTGTGGGATCGACTCTAACACCTGTGGGAAATATAAATTTTGTTTTGCTCTGACGATTGCTACCACCTTCTATTGGAGAGTGCTTTTAAGCGTTATCAAAAATTATGCTATTGTCGGGAAATAGTTTTTGAGTAGCCATTAGATTATCGTTTGATATCACTTTGTTGAGTTTTTGTTCGTTTTTACTTTGTTTTGTTTTTTTTTATTGTTGAACAGGGTGCCCATAAGTGAAGTAGGTGACAATGAAAGCCTAGATGGATACATGGACGTAGCTCCTGAGCCCGTAATCCAAGGTTGGGGAGGTGAAATCCACCTACCCCCCACGGTTGGCAATGTCATGTTTCATGTTACAAGCAATATGCTCCACCTCATCCAAATGAAAGGATTATTCAAAGGGGCTACGCATGAGGATGCAAATAGTCATATACGAAACTTTTTTGAGATATACCAGCCCTTTATTTTCAACAACATTCCCCAAGAGTCCTTCCGGCTCCGTTTATTTCCCTTCTCCCTTATGGGCGAAGCAACGGCTGGTTGGAAGAGCTTTCGGAGGGCTCAATTACCTCATTTAATGGCTTAGTTGAAGCATTCATGGTGCGATTCTTCCCTCCCTCTAGAATGCTACAATTGAGGGATGACATCACAAATTTCTGCCAATTAGCGGATGATCCATTGCATGAAGCATGGATAAGGTTTAAAAATAAGCTCTTTCTATGTCCCAATCATGGACTTTTTGATAATGTGATCCTCTAAAGTTTCTATCATGCCCTGAACTCGATGAACAAATCTGTGGCAAACAACTTTGTGGGTGGTACCTTCATGGATCAACAATATGGTATTACCTCAACTCTCCTAGAAAGGATGACCAAGACAAATCATGCTTGGCACATGAGAGAGGCTGATATTCCTATGGGGGTAACCTCATCTATTTTCACAAATAAAATGTTCCATAAAGATGAGGAGAGAGATAAAACTATGGCCAAGATATTGACGCAAATTGATCTTTTGGATAAACACATGATAAGGGCTAGAAATAGTGACAGTGTGAATGATGTGAGTAATCCTGAGCTTAAAGCTAATGATGAGGATGTATTACTATTGAGTATGGGAGGATTTTCTATCTATCGGTGGGTTCTCGACCTGGGTATTAGCACCAGAGAGACGAGAATCAAGGTTGGATCAAAGATAAAGAATGAGAGGGACATTAGAGAGATCGTGAAAAAGAAGGGGGTCAGTATAATCACCAGAGTTCAAATCCTTATGTGCCTCCTCCTAAGCATACCACATATCATCCCACCGTAAGAAACCCTGGATACTCAAAAATATAAGATGTGTTGTCTCTTATCTTAAAAAAGGTTGAGTCAACTGATATTAGGGTGAAGGAGCTAAAGAGCAAAGTGTAGAATCTTCACCAAATGGAGAGCTCACACTCGGCTTCTATTAAGCATCTTGAGGAACAAATGAATCACTTATCCTCACAAATGAATCCTTGGATGAAGGGGACACTTCCAAGCGACACTACGACAAATACGAAGAATGATGGCCATGTTATGGCAATTATCACTAGGAGTGGATGAATGTGTAGTGGGGTGAAGAAGCCATCTAATAAGGTTGTTGCGGAGCCAAATGATAAAATCAAAGTGGAGATTTTGCATGATAATGAAGTAAATGAAAGTCCTATTATTTGGGGGAAAGCCTAGTGCACCCAACGTGAGTTCTAATGATGATGATATGTGTGAAGAAAAGGATGAGGATGATTCTCCTTCTCAAGTTGCTATTGATATCGAGGAGGCTCCTAGTGTTCCAAGTATTCCAAAGATACTAACAAAACTGCCCCTTCCGTACCCACAAAGATTGACCAAGAAGAAGGAGGAGAACCAATTCAAAAAGCTTATGGACATGTTTAGCAAACTGTCCATAAAGATCCCTTTGGTCAATGCATTAATTCAAATGCCTGGGTATGCAAAGTTCATGAAGGAGATTCTCAAGAAGAATCATGTAGTTGATGTGGGTATCATAGAAATATAACACAACTGTAGTGTTGTGATGACGAGTAACATTTCTTAGAAATGGGAAGACCCGTGTGCCTTTACTATTCCATGCACTATCGGCGTGTTTGTGTTTCGGTAGGCTTTGTGTGATTTAGGGGAAAGTTTAAAATTGATGCCTCTAGTTATTTTCAAGAAGTTAGGCTTGGGTACATCCAAGCCTACACCAATGAGGCTACTCATAGCTGATAGGTCCATCAAAAATCAAGTAGGCATTCTATTTATATATTGATCAAATTCGACATATTCATCCTACCCGCCGATTTTGTAGTCTTGGACTATGAAGTAGATCTTGAGGTGCCCATAATATTTGGGCGACCATTATTGGCAATCGGGAGATCTTTGGTTGATGTGGAGCTCGGGGAGCTCAAGTTTTGGGTTGGAAGTGAGGAAGTTACTTTTAATGTATGCAACCCACAAAGCCAATGGATGAGTTTCGGGGAGTGTATGTGATCAATATTGAGGGCAAGCTTGTGGATGCCCATGATGAGTTTGTGGTAAAATAGTTACCCTAGCCTTTGATGTTGCCACGTTGGCAACAAGATAATACGATGAAGATATTGATGGAGCAATTCCCTTTCTTGGGATGGAGTCACGCTGATCCAATTGGCATGCTTTTGGATAATAGTTGAAGATTGAGGTACTATCATCGATCCACGACGTAAAATCAAGTGCTTCTTGGGAGGTAACCCAAGTGTTTTTACTTTTTCTTTTTATTACTTTTTGTTATTTTTGGTGTGTTTTAGGAATTCATGAGGAGAAAAAATGACTAAGTGGAAAAATAAGACAAAGAAGCACGTGCAGCAGGCCATGGGTTTGCATAAGCAATTATGCACGTCGCATGGTCCACCGCATCCCAAACTAGACGACTGGGAAGAAACCTGAAAGTTAGAGTCAACGTGAAATAGGATGTGCGTTTTGCACCTTCAGTTATGTGTGTCACATCACGAGTCAGAAAGTTGGGCAAATTTAAAGAGAAAATCTGCTGGTACGAAGTCGTGTGCAAGCCACATTATGGCTTGTGCGAATCGCACATTATGGCACACCAAGGTAAGTTTTTAAATTTTTGTTGACCTACCCGACCCGGCGACCTTTCTTCTTCTTTTTCTTCTTTTAAACCGCCACCCTCACCATTCTCTCCTATATTTTCACAAAAAAACCTCCATAACTCTCTCTCAAATCTCCCAAAAATCCCTCCAACTTCTCCCAAAATCTTCTCCTCTCTCACCCAGTCTCTCTGCCACCGCATCTCTGCCTGGCTGCTGTCATTTCTCCGGTCAAAAAAAAATGGGTCTCTATTATTGGCACTCCAAAATCTTTAATTTTTCTTCTCTCCCTCTACTCCTCATTTATTGTAAGTTCCCCGATGTTAAATATGTATTTTTATAGAGTGTGGAAACTTATATTATGAAGCATGATTATTAAATCTTCCATGTTAAGTTTGGGTGAGATCCGAAAATTTTGGGTCTCCAATTTTGGTGCATATTGTTGATGTTGCTTAAGATTAACTTGGTAGATCTTGTTTTTATGATAATGCAGGTTATTGGTGTTAGTTTTTAGCCTTAAATTTTGTATTTTGGGTGAAGGTTGAGTAACCCACTTGAGTTGGTGCATGATTTTGCCCTATGATAGATTGGGTGACATCATTCTTAAGGGAAAATTGTCCTCTTCCCAAGGTTTTTGTTGAATCATGATGTTTGGGGCTGAAATTGTTACTACTATTGTTCCAATGTTCTGTTCAATTGAATATGCTTGTTGGGTTAATGTTGTGTGTAAGGGGTATGACATTGTTAATTCATTGATTGTGCCTCCTGATTTTTTATTGAAGCCTTGATATTCCCAATGATAGACGGGGTACATCCTTCTTAAGTGAAATCGTTGAGCCTATCCTTGATTTTGAATTGTGTTGAGTTTTTTGGGGAAATCTGAGTACCTGGATAACTTGGGTTTAGTTCATGTCATGCTTAGCCCTATTTAAAATTTTGGTGTTGTTGCTTGATGCCCGTGCATTCCAAAAGTATTTCTCTGTGACAAGAAAACCAGAAATTGGAAAAATTCAAATTGTTTCCTGGTGTGTTTTGCATGCCAACCGTAGATCTCTATGTGTGAAACGCACAAGGGCATCGCACCTTGCTTTTAAATATTATCAGTTTACTGGTTTGAGGGGCAAAGTGTAGTGTGATGTGCACACTAGCTGGTGCGATTCACACCAGCCTTCGCACCCTAAAGCGGAAATCATCACAGGTATCCAGCAGCCTGTACGACACCATTTACGACGCGCACTTCTCTAGGTGCAGTCCGCGTGTGATTCGCATTGGCCATCATTCGCCTGTTGTGTTTTGCATCTACTTTGCATTCTTTTTCCTTAGGTTTGGTAGTTCTTTTTATTTCATACAAATCAGTTCCTGCATGGTTTCTTGTGCTAACATCTGGTTGCAGGAACATGACTTCTCGTAGGAGCTGCTCAAAAATACATGCCACCAATCAAGCCTCAACCTCTGAAAATATGGGGCCCTCTGTGCAAAATATGGGACCATCTGAGTGGGAAATTTAATTTGGCCTTGAAGGGATGGAGGCCCATTAAATCTATTTTCGTGACAAGCGACCCTTCTTGGAGGAGGCAGGGTTTGATGTGGAGGACTTCGAAGCAGATTTCTCGAACATACCTAAGTAGTTTTTCATAAGGATTTGGGACCACTTCGCCAAAAGTCCCAGCCCATATTTCCCTGATTTGGTGCGGGAGTTCTATGCTTCATACCGGGTTAGTCAAGACATTCTCAATCATAAGGGCCCGACAAGTAAGCTACCATGTCTAGATTCGGTGTTAGTGAGGGGCAAGGAGGTAGATAGCACCCCTGCAACCATCTATCATGTCATATGGGATGATGAACCAATTTTAGTGTCCTGATATTGTGAATGTGTCACTACAAAGGTTGATCAATACAAGTGGGTTTCTAGTATCATTATCAAAGGAACCCTTTTTTGGGATATCTCCAAAGGACGCATCTATCGATCAAATCTCAAGTTCGAGGCTCGAATGTGGTTGGATTTTGTTGGCACTCAGTTCATCCCAACTAGTCACACCACCAAGGTGACTATAAAAGTGTCCATTCTCATTGCATATATCATGTCTAGCCTACTGCTAAATGAAGGGGAAATTATTGTTGAACAATTCAAGCGGAGCTACACACGACTCCACTTCCATGGCCTTCCCAGTTCTCATCTACCTTTTGTGCCTACAGGCAAACTGCCCTTTTGTTTTGGCCATTAGACAAAACTCTCCAAGCTACTGGCATGATTTGTTTGGATACAAAGAGGGATAAGGATGCTCTGCATGTCAAGAAAAGGTACCTTGCTCAATACCCGAATGTCATGGCAAGCACTGAATAAGCCAAAAATGTGGCTCATGTTCATGCAAACATTTCATCTCGTCCTTATGAAGTGTTGGATACCACCCATATGGTTCTTCCAACTGATAATGCTCTAGATTGGTTCCTCAAGTTAGCTCACCTTGTTCACCATAATGAGGAGCGTTTGCACAAGATAGCTAAGGACATTCCAAGCATGATTCAATACGCTATCAAATCGGCTTTGAAGCTGGTAGTAGCTAGTGTAATCAAACTTTGTCCTTGAGTTGACACCATGGAAGTGGATATTCATGAGATCAGGCAAGTGGTAACACAGTTTAATCATAAGACCTCCAATTAGGATCTCAATTTACTAGCTCCAATTTCAATGTCTCCTTTGAGAAATGATGGTCTTTCCAATGATTATTACACGGGTTGGGACCCAAATAATGAAGAAGGCACATCCGAGATCTAAGATATGATTGAGCCAATCATACTAGCTCTCGATACCACAGTACCACATACACAACACTATTCGTATAACCATAAATCTTATGTACTGCAATGGAGGCGTCAACCAAGGCCTTGCTGGGCTAGTCCCATCCTTTGTACCATGAGCTGATAACTTATTAGAATAAGTGGGAGGTTGCGGAGCCACTTGGTCTCTTTCAGGTTCAGGAGGACCCATCAATTCCCTTGGTGGAAGGATTCTAGATCGATCTACAACATTCCAACATACCTTCTCCATCACCACCTCAGCCCCAAAGGCTCCACTACCGTGTTTATACATGAAGACATCATCCTCGGTGTTAGATCCACTAGGAAGTCCTTGGAATTCATCTTTTTGTATAATTATGCGCATCAGGGGCTATGCTTTATTTAAGTTTGGGGGGTGTAAGTAGTGTTTGAGCCACTGTGAGGCATGTCTTATTATCTTATTATTCAATTATGGTTGTTATGTTCTTAAATGTGCCCTTGCCGAGCTTGATTTAGAATAATTGATGTTGTGTTATGAATATTGGGTTGGTCATACACGATATATTATTTTACTACTCGTTCCATGCAAACGTGCTTAGTGCCTACGCCGAGGCTTGTCTTCTAATGATTCATGAGTACGCGCTTAAATTTTTAATCACCTTGATAATAGTACATTAGTGAATAAACTCCGAGGGTTTTCTTTATACCATATTTCTTTCCAAGGAGAAAATGTTTCTTTTAATTTTGTTTTCTTTATTTATTTTGTTTATTTTTGTGTCAAACCGGGTTGATGTTTTCCTATGATAGATTGAGAGGCGACCTTTTTAAGGTAAAACCCCAAGTTTTAGTTTAAATTTGAGTCCGTGCTTTGCTTGTCTCAAAATAGGCCTACCGAAAAAATTTCTTGGCAATAGGTTTTCAAATATTAAAGGAAAAAGCTGAAATAATTTTGAGTAAAGCATTCTCTTGTCATGACTTGCACACTCCATACTTGGCTTGATCAATTCACAAACGAGTGTGTAAACGAACTTGAAAAAGCTTATCAAAAGTTATTTGTCCCAATTGATTTTGAGACTCATTGTGATAATTCTTGAATTATGATGCCTTGTGTGGTAAGTCTATACTTAATTCTTGTGTGCATGTGTTATCTAAAACTTTCCCCGAATGTGATTCAAGGTGAAATACTAGATGTCACTGAGCTTGAAAAATGACCTTAGGCCCTTTTTGAATGGCCACTTCACCCAAATTGACTTTTCTTTAAATTGATCCTAGTGAACCCCTTTGAGATTGTCACATTTCTTTGGCACCTTGCACCTTGACCCTTTTTGGAACCTTAATTCTTGTACATGTCCTCCCTAATGGCTCAAAAGTAAAATGTAGGCTAAAAGCCTATGTTTGGGGGGGTAATTGAAATGATAACATAGGCAAAAGACTAAGTTTAGGGGTGCATGCACCAATATGGAGAAGAAAGGATGTGTTTCAAATGCAAGACATCACCATATGCTTGAATTGAAAATTGCTTCAAATGATCCAATGAAATGAACAAAATGGAAAGAAAAGAAGAAATTGGTACTACCAAGAAAAGATGATAAAGGAAGTTGAATGATCAAGTTGAAGGGGAACTTTGGGATTGTGAGAGGGAGAAATAAGGTGAAGTTATTGTTCGAAAGTGTGAGTGGTGTTTGAATGATTACAAAGAGCGTTAGGGAGTCTTAGTCATTTGAGAGAAATGCAATCCTCACCTTAAACCTAGCCAATATTGTAACCCACAAATCCTTAGTGATCCCGAGATCAGTAATTCTATATTAGTAGTGAATTACATAAAGAGAAAGCCTATGGTTGAATGTATGTGTACTCGAATTTCTTTGAGAGAGTGAGAGTCTTTTGGTTCTCTTATAATCCCTTTGTCTTATAAAATGCATGATTGTGAGTGGTATTCTCTCTTATAGTGAGTTGCATCGCACACTTGAAAGGAGTGATGAAGTCTACATTTCAATTGAAAGGAATGAATGACAGAAGTTGTGTGGCAAATCTCGAGGCAAACCTTGAAGGTCTATGTCAATGACTTGAGAAGCTTGAACATCTTGTTTAGAATGATAAATTCCCTTGATTTGAATGAGAAGTGAAGTCCTTCTTCTAAAACGTTTTGAAATGAGAAATTGCCTTGATAATGTGGTGGTCCAAATTGAGATGTGCATCGTAGTTGAGTATTTTTGTTTGAGTCTTTTTTGTTTGTTATTTTTCTTAGTTTTAGAGTAGAGTAATCTTGGGTGCACCCTATTGAGTTTTAGAGAATAATTCATTTCTTACTTTGTTAGTATCTTGCTTGAGAACAAGCAATAGTTCAAGTTTGGGGGTTTGATAAGTTGGTAATCTACCAACTTATTGAGTCTTTATTCATGAATTATTATCATGTTTTCATAAGATTTAGAGGTACTTATTGCCTTTATTGATGCAAATGCAGGTACTCATGGTCAAAGGTAGAAAATAAGGAATTGGACCCAAGAGAGCTCAAAAAGAGTTAAGGTGTGAAGGTGATCAGAAGAGAACATGAATCTACCAAGAGGTGCGGCTGCCGTGCCATGCGCACAATGGCTGGTGCGGTCCTCACCTCCCTTCGCATGACACCCAATATAAGCTAGAATCACTGGTATGAGATTTGGAGCCATGTGATACGAACAACACGTGGTGCAACCGTATGTCATGTCGCACATCGCATCACACCACGCCCGAGAGGCAATTTTGTCAACTTTCAAGTGACATTTTGGGAAGCTTCTAAAACCCGATTTGGCATTGTACCTGAGAGTTTTTGGCATACTATTGAACAGTTTTCATAGAGAAATTTTCCCAAGGAAGATAGTGAGTGTACTTGATATTTCTCATCTTCTACCTTGAGATTCCACCATTATTGTACCAAATTGAGCTTGAATTTGGATATTAGCATAACTATGAATAGAAATTTGAATTACCCAATTGGTGTAATCTCTTATTTCCTTAGCATGAATGGCTAATTTCCTTGTCTAGGGGTATATGTATCATGGGCATTTTAATTTGGGTATGGGTCTTACTTAATTGTGTTTATAATTGGTAAATTTATATGGGTCTATTGAATTCTCAATGTTTTAACTATAAAATTGATGGTTGCAAATATTGGTTGAGTTTACTTGGTTGTGTTCTTGCTTGAAAGAGGAGTTCTTGATTTCGGATGAGAATTTGATAGTGGGAACTTGGGATTTCCATCTAGATTGAGGCTAGAAATAGCTCAATCGCCAGAAAACACCCATTTAAGGGTTTAAGCTAGAAATAGTATAACTTTTCCAAGATTGAATTGGTTTTTTCTGAGTTGAACCCATGGTGCTTGAATAAAGAAGATTGGATAATTGTTTGGAAGATCGAAAGATTGACATTCATGACTAAAATAAATTCTACCTATATCGTTTGCTAATAATTTGCATAATTGAGCAAGTACCCTAGCCCACGTTTAAATCCCATCAAAAACATACCCCTAGTCGTCCTCTTATTTGATTACAAATCCTTTGTTTACTTTATTTTCTTGTTCGAATTGCAATTGTGATAATTTTCCCAATTCCTTATTTCCCTAAATTTTTACTTCCAGTTATTTGAACAACTACTCTTATTGATTAACATAGGACAGTCTCTTAGAGACTCATCATAACCATTCCCTGTGGGATCGACTCTAACACCCTTCGGGAATATAAATTTTATTTTGCTCTGATTATCGCTACCACCTCCTATTAGAGAGTGCTTTTGAGAATTATCACATGTACGAATCACATGTCGCGATGCACTAAAGTAAGTTTTAAAAAAAATTGTTGTCCTACCAGTGACCGACCCGACTCAGACTTGACCCGCGTCCTTTCTTCTTCTTTTTCCCTTTTAAACTGTCACCCTTCTCCTTTTTCTTTCATAAAGTCTTCCAAAACCTCCATTGCCCTCCACCAAAATTCTTTCAATCCTCTAAAATTTCCCTAAAAAACTTCTTCCCTCTCACCCACACTCCAGCACCGCTGATTTCTCCGACGCTGCACCACTCTTTTTCTGGTCAAGAGGTTGGGTCACCATTGTTAGGCACTAAAAGCTTAAAGTTTCGTTTTTTCCTCCCTCATCTTTTCTTGTGGTAAGTTCTCTAACATTAAATCCATGTTTTTAAGTAGATTGAGAACACTTATTGTGAAGCATGCTAGTTTAATCCTCCATGTTAATTTTGGGTGAGATCTGATTTTTGAGGCCCCAATTTTTGGGCATATTATCGATTATTTTTGAGAAAAACTTGGTAGATCTTGCTTTTAGATTGATGCATGTAACTTGCGTTAGTTTTTAGACCTAAATTCATGTTTTTAGGTGAAGTCTGAGTAACCCACTTGAGTTGATACATGGCTTGGCCCAATGATAGATTGGGTAACGTCATTCTTAAGGAAAAATTATCTTTTTCGCAAGGTTTTGGTAGAATAATGTTGTGTGGGCTGAAATTGCATATTTACCACTGCGCCCTTGGGTTATTTCAACTGCGTATAATTGTTCGATGAGCGATTTGGTTGAGGGGAGTGAATTATTATATGATCGAATGTGCCTAATTGTTTTTAATGAAGGCTTGATGTTCCCGATAATAGATGGACTTACGTCTTTCTTAAGGGAAATCATTATGCTAATCTTTGAGTATTGAATGTGTTGGAAGTTTTTTGGGAAAGTCTGAGTACCCGGATAACTTGGTTATTAGTCAATCCATGCTTAGACCTTGTTTAAGTTTGTGTTTATCACCTTGGTTGCACGTGCATTCCACAGGTATTGCTCTGCTTGTCACATATGTAACACATGAAAATGAGGAATTGAAAAATTCCTACTATTTCCTTATGCATTTCGCATGCGATGCAAAGATCTCCACCTGTGAAATGCACAAGGCATCGCATGCCTATTCTAAGTGTGCCAGTTCATTATTTTGAAGGGCAAAATCATGTACGATACACATAATGGCTGAGAAACGCACACACGTTTGCACCCTAAAGCAGCTTTAACTCAGGTTTCTGCCAGCATGGGTGAAGCCACATGCAACGCACACATCTCCACGTCTGGCTCGTACGTGACTTGCACATGCCGCTAGTCACCTAGTGTCTTTTTCTTCTCCTTTGCATTCCATTTCCTTTTAGTTATTAAATTCTTGTAGAATTTTCTTCTTTCAATATTCCTAAAATACAAAAAAAATTACTATTTCCTTTGAATACTCGCAATCTCTTTGTACATAAAATGGCTTCTGGCAAGGGAAATTCAGGCCACGGAACAAGAAGGCCCCAAGCTCCTCCTACCTCCACTTCAAAGTCCAAGGGGAAGAAGAAAGCCCCTATTACTGCCCTAGCACCTCCTCCTATGCCAGTTTCGGAGGAGGACATGATTTTCTTCAAGGTAGAGGGCATGAAAGTCATCTACGATAGAGAAGGGGCAAGGACCTTCACCCCAGAGTGCAGCTTTAACCTTACAGTGGTTGGGGCTGATCTGCCTAACATCCACCAATAATTCACTACACTCCAATGGTTCCTGTTCCAAGAGGTGCCTGGAGTTTATCATGCCGATGTGGTCCATGAATTTTTTACCTCTTACCAGGCCAAGCAAGACTCGATGGGGTACACAGGCTATGTGGATAACTACCCTTGCTTGGACTCAGTGATGGTCCAGGGTAAAGAAGTTCACATCACACTAGCTGCTATCAAAGCCATCTACTAGGTAACCTAATTGAGCCTGCACCAAAATATTAGGATAAGATGCTCCGTAAGGAAAAATCACTTGGCTGGGCTGCTACTATCATTGCTCCTGGGACTCCCATCTAGGTAACTATGAGGGGAACTATTCCGTGCCAGAGTCTGTATTTTAAGGCACGTTTATGGTATGACTTTATCTACTCTCGCTTTTTACCTTATAAAAATGATCATAAGGTTAGTCAGGAGGGTGACATTCAAATAGATGATAACGCGCAACTGTACTCTGCAAGATGGAGGTAACATCGATTATTAAGCAAAACAAAATTTGTATTACCCGACGAGAGTCGCAGTCGATCCCACAGAGAATTATAGCTTAGCCAAAGAGAATGTAGAAAGGACCTCACAATGAGAGTAGATTGTCCAAACAACAAATAATGTAAAAGAGGGGGGAATTGGGAATCTGTCACAATTCAAATTCTAAACAAAGTAATAAAGTAAAAATGAAAGGTGTAAAAATGAGAGAGGACGACTAGGGATGCTCTTCTTATGGGACTTGAATATGGGTCAAGGTACTTGCTCAATTGCATAAATTCTTACTAAATAACATAGGTAGCATTGATTTTAGGCATGGTTGTTAATCTCTCAATCAAACAATCACGTATCCAATGGTTTTTGTTCAAACACCTTCGATTAGGCATAAACCAACCAATATATGGTTGGGGAGGTCACACTATCTCTAGCTTAAACCCTTAAATGGGTGTTTTCGGTGAATTGAGTTATTTCTTGCCTTAATCTAAGTGGAATCCCAAGTATCCACTATAAATTTCACATCTGAAATTGTAAACTCCTTTTTCAAGCAAGAACACAATCAAGTAAAGTAAATCAATATTTGCAACCACCAATTTTAGAGTTAAAATATGGTGAAATCACTAGACCCATATCATATTAGCAATTATAAACATATATAAGCAAGACCCATACCCTTTTATTAAATACCCATCATCAACACATCCCTAAACAAGGAGACTTAGCCACTCATGCTAAAAGAAGAAGAAAGTATACCCATAGGAAAATTCAAATTCCTTTTCATTAATTGTAGCAAGAATCCAATATCCAAGCTCAAATTTACAAGTCCAAGGTTGAAGATTAAGAGAATGGACTGAAACCCTCTCTCTTGCCTTGCAAGAGAAACTTGTTTCAATAACTGAAAATTATGAAAAATTATGAAAAACTATGCCTAAATTGGGTTTTAGAATGTTCCCAAATCATCATATCAAAATGGACAAAAATTCCCTTAGGAGATGTGCGGCGCAATATGCACTTCACACATCATCTTGTGTGCATCACACAGCTTCACACAAGTGAAGCAATGACTTAGCTGATTTCATGTTGTCATGAGAAGCGGGGTGCAGTTCGCACCAAGCCTTGTGTGTGTCGCACGGCGGCCACACCCCTTATCAGATCCATCTCTTCTCTTCTGAGCTTTATGCAGAGGAAGATGTGGACTGTACCTCAGGTTGTGCGTATCGCACAAGGTCTTCACCTCACGATAGAATCTTCATCTCTTCTGATCAACTTCACACTTTAACTCCTTTTGATCTCTTTTGGTCTATTTCCTTGTTTTCTTCCCTAGGACAAGAGTACCTGCATTCATTTCAATAAAGGCCATAAGAACCTCTAAATCTTATCAAAACATGTGAATAATTCATGAGTAAAGTCTTAATAAGTTGGTAGATTACCGACTTATCAAATTCCCAAACTTGAACTATTACTTGTCCTCAAGCAAGATACTCATATGTACTGAATCAAGGGACAAAAGACTAATCTATTTTAAAACTAAGAAAAAATAATAAACAAAAAGACTCAAACAAAAGACTCAACTACCATGCTCATTTCAATTTGAACCGCCACATTATCAAGGCAATTGATCATTTCAAAACCTTTTCAAAGGACCTTATTTCTCATTCAAAAATCAAGAGAATTTGTCATTCGAAACAAGATATAAAGCTTCTCAAATCATTGGCATGTACCATCAAGGTTTGCCTCAAGATTCACCACACAACTTATCTCATTCATTCCTGTAAATTAAAATAGAGACTTCATGTTCCAATTCGAGTGCATGATGCCACTCACCACAAGAGAGAATCCCACTGACAATCATGCAATTTCACAATACAAGGGATTACCAGAGAACCAAAAAGACTCTCATTCTCTCAAGGAATTTCAAGTGCACACATGTCAAACCATAGGCTTTCCCATTATGTAAATCGCCACTAATGTAGAGTGGCCAAGCTCAGAATTACTAAGGACTTACGGGTTATGATGTTGGCTATAACTATGGTGAGGATTGAATTTGTCTCAAGTGACTAAACCTCCCTAACGCTCTTTCTCATCATTTTAAACACCGCTCACATTTTTTAACTTTGACCTTACCTTATTTCTCCCTCACACATCCCAAGCTTTTCCCTTTCAATCTTGATCATTCTACTTCCTTGTAACACCTTCACTTGGTAGCACCAATTCTTTTCTTTTCATTTTTGCTCATTGGATTGAACTTTTAGAGCAATTTTTAATTCAACATAAGGTGCTACCTTGCACTTAAGTGCATTCCTTTTCTTCTCCATATTAAACACATACACCCCCAAACTTAGGCTTTTGCCTATGTTGTCCTTTCATTTTCCCCCCAAAGTTAGGATTTTAGCCTACGTTTCACTTGCAAGCTGTAAGAGAGGATGGGTGCCAAGATAGAGATTCCAAAAAGTCAAGGTGTCAAACAAGGTACCAAAGAACGGTCACAATCTCAAAAGGGTTCACTAGGATTGATGACAATGGAAGTCGTTTGGGTAAAGTGGCTATTCAAAAAGGGCCTAAGATCAACTTCCAAGCTTGGTCACATCTAGAATTTTTCCTTGAATCACATTCGGGGCAAGTTCTAGATGACATGCATGCACAAGAATCAAAAATCCTCGCCACACAAAGCATCATGCCATAAGACTTCTTCATATTAGTCTCAAAATCAATTGGGGCAAATGACTTTTGACAAGCTATTTCGAGTTCATTACACACTCGTTTATGAATCGATCAAGCCAAAATGAGAGTGTTCAAGTCATGACAAGAGAATGCTTTCTTCAAAATTTATTTTCCCTCTTTCCTTTCATTTTAAAAACATCTTGCCAAGATTTTTTTTTTGTGGGTCCATTTCGAGAAAAACAACACACGGACTCAAATTAAAACTAAAACTTGGTATTTTCCCTTAAGAAAGTCTCCTCTCAATCTATCATAGGAAAATACCAACCCGGTTCGACACAAAACAAACAAAAGAAAAAAGAAAATAACGAAAAAAATAAAGAAAAGATATTTTCTCCTTGGGAAATAATCGTGGTATTAAGAAAACCCTCAGAGTTTATTGTTAAACTACTATTAACAAGGCGACAACAAAATTTTAAGCACCCCCAAACACAAATGGAGAATTGTCCTCAATGATATTAGAGTGTAGGAAAAGAGAATACTCCCTGGAGATCATGTGCAAAATGCATAGTGTCTGGGGGGAACTGCATCATAAATCGCACCAGCACATGGAGCATTGGTGCCAGTGTACTGGCCACTGCTATGTGACAGATGAGCGAGGTGCACTTTATGATGTGCAAAATGCCTCACAGTCGTATTGTGGATTGAATTTTTTGTGAAATTGCCAGAGATCTGGATGATGGTGCAAAACTGACATCCAACCCGTACAATCGATGAGGCTGACCGCACGCCCATCGCATGCCCAGGCTTCAGACTTAGAAATTTTGCCAGTGTTCTTTCACCTCTATGCGAAGCATTATGTGATACACACAGTCCAACATGCACTCGCACGATGCACCGCACGGCCGCATGATTACTCCAACACCTATTTTCCTTGGTTCCTAACTACAAAAACAACACACAAAACAATACCAAAAAATAGAACAAAAAGTAAAGGTGAATGCTTGGATTGCCTCCTAAGAAGTGCTTGGTTTAACGTCACGGCTCGACCATGGTACCTTTCATTCAAGACTCATCAAGGAAATGGCTTTGAAGAGTGTGACTTCCTCTAGTATGGCCATGTACTTCTTCACTCGCTTCCCATTCACATTAAAAGTTAAGCCATTTTCAGCTTCGAGCTCTATTGCACCATTCAAAAATACTTGACACACTTTGAAAGGGCCAGACCATTTGGACTTCAACTTCTCTGGAAAGAGTTGGAGTCTAGAGTTAAACAAAAAGACCCAATCTCTGAAGAAGAATTATCGCTTGAGAATTTGATGATCATGATAGTGCTTCTTGCATGCTTTATAAATTGATGCACTCTTATATGCCCTCATTTGGAAATCATCTATCCCGTTGAGGCCCTCAACTCTAGCATGGGTGGCCTTTTCCCAGTCTAAGTTCAGACTCTTCAAAGCCCACATAACTTTATGCTCAAGCTCTACTGGGAGATGGAAAGCTTTACCAAAGACCATTTGATAGGGTGACATACCAATTGGGGTCTTGTACCCAGTTTGATAGGACCATAGGGCATCGTCCAACTTTCTTGCCCAATCTGTCCGATAGACGTTTACCAACTTTGTAAGAATAGACTTGATCTCCCTATTGGATACCTCAACTTCCCCCCTTATTTGTGAGTGGTAGAGGTTGGCGACTTTATGCTTGACTCCATACTTTTCAAGGAGAGCACTAAACAACTTGTTGCAAAAATATTTACCCCCATCACTAACGATGGCATGAGAGGTACCAAACCGGGCGAATATATGCTTCTTTAGAAAAGTTGTGACGCTTTTTCCTTTATCGTTTGGCAATGCAACATCTTCAACCCACTTGGAGATGTAGTCCACAGCCACAAGGATGAAGGTATTTCCATACAAACTCACAAATAGACCCGTGAAATCAATGCCCCACACATCAAACAATTCCAATTCAAGGATTAGTGTTAATGGGAGCTCATGGTGCCGAGAAATGCCCCCTTCTCGTTGACATTTATCACATTTCTTCACCAAATCATAGGCATCTTGAAACAGAGTCAGCCAATAAAATCCATATTAGAACACTTTCAGAGCCGTGCGTATACCCCCATGGTGACCATCAATGGGTGAAGAGTGGCATTCCTTAACAATAGGCATCATCTTAATTTTGGGATACACCTCCGAATCATTCCATAGGCACAAATATTAAATAGGTAAGGCTCATCCCAATATTACTTCCAGACATCATACAAGAACTTCTTTTACTGATGTGAATTCAATCCATCCGGAAGTAAATCACTCGCTAAAAAGTTAGCAAAGTCAGCGAACCAAGGTGTAATATCATGAGAAGCAGCCAAAATGTGCTCATCGGGGAACGAATCATTTATCTCAGGTTCCCCTATGGGCCTTCCCTCTTTTTCTAGTCTTGATAAATGGTCAAGCACTTGATTCTCGCATCCCCTCCAATCTTTTTACTTGAAAATCAAATTCTTGGAGGATTAATACCCAATGAATTAGCTGGGGCTTAGCATCTTTCTTAGTCATCAAGTATCTTATTATCACATGGTCAGTGTGCACTATAACTTTGGTCCCCAAAAGATATCCCCAAAACTTTTCAAAGGCAAAGACTATGGCTAACAACTCTTGTTCCATCACGGTGTAATTTGTTTGAGCTGTATTTAATGTTTTGATCACATAGTAGATTGGGTGGACTAGTTTCTCTATTTATTGACCAAGTACAACCCCTAAAGCTACACCACTAGCTTTGCACATAAGTTCGAACGATTTTATCCAATCCAGTGTAATGATGATGGGGATTGAAGTTAACTTCTCTTTCAGAATGAGGAAGGCCTTCATGCAACTACTATCAAAGTCAAATTTGGCTTTTTTTCAAGCAACTTACACAAAGGATAAGCCATCTTTGAGAAGTCTTCGATGAAATGCCTATAGAACTCGGCATGACCAAAAAAACTCCTTATTCCTTTTACAGTTTTTGGAGGAGGTAGCTTGGATATGACTTAAATTTTAGCTTGGTCAACTTCAAGCCTTTTTTTGGATATTTTGTGCCCCAATACTATCCCTTCATTTACCATAAAATGGCACTTCTCCCAATTTAACACCAAGTTTGTCTCCTCACATCATTTAAGCACTTCCTCTAAGTGTTCTACACAATCATCAAACTCATCCCCAACTACCGACAAGTCATCCATAAAGATCTCCATAGTATCTTCAACTACATCTGAGAATATAGAAATCATGCACCATCAGAAGGTGGCCGGGGCATTGCAAAGTCCAAAGGGCATTCTTTTGAATGCAAAAGTTTCATAGGGGCATGTAAAGGTTGTCTTCTCTTGATCTTTTGGGGCGATTAAGATCTGGTAGTATCCAAAATAACCATTAAGAAAGCAATAAAAACCACGGTCAGCCAACCTATCTAGCATTTGATCCATGAATAGGAGAGGGAAGTGATCCTTCTCCATCCATGAGTTCAATTTATGGTAATCCATACACACCCTCCATCTAGTCACAGGTCTGAGGGCTATTATCTCATATTTTACATTTGGCACGACAGTAGTTCTACCCTTCTTTGGCACACACTGCACTGGACTGACCCAGCTACTACCAGATATAGGAAAGACCACCCCGGCATCTAACCACTTAATAATCTCCTTCTTCACCACCTCTTGCATAGGTGGGTTCAGTCTTCATTGATGCTCAATCGAAGGGATGCTTTCCTCTGAGAGATTTATTTTGTGCGTGCATATCCCCAGGGGTGTGCCAATGATATCGGCAATAGTCCACCATATGGTGCAAATGTGCTTTTGTAACACTCTGAGATATGCCTCTACTTGTTTATCAGTCAACTTGTTGGACATAATGACCGAAAAGGTCTCATTAGAACCCAAGTAGGCATACTTCAAGTGAGATGGTAACGGCTTGAGCTCCAATATAGGTGGTTCAATAACTGAAGGTTTGGAGGTAGGTGTTTGCCTATTCTTCAAGTCAAGATCGAGCTTTTCTGGGGGATAGGAGTAGGAACCCATTCTCACTAAAGCACAATAAATCTCGCCATATGCGTCTATCCCTTCACAATCATAATACAACAACACCGCTTCTAACGCTTCATCAATGAATCCCTCTTTCACGTGTAAAGTAATGCTTTCCTCAATCTTTCCAATTGCAAAGGCCATTTGAAGTTCATTTAGTTGTTTCATAGACCTACACAAATCAAAGGTTGCCTTTTCCTCATTCATGGAAAATTTTGATTCTCCCAATTCTGTTTCTCTCAGAGTATGCCCTGTCTTTAGATTTGGTTTCCCCAAGACAATAGGTATCTCAAAGCCCCTTTATAATAAAACACAACAAAATCCACAGGGTACACAAGTCGACCCACCTTAACTAATACATTGTATTCAACCCCCACGGGGTGCTTTATCAACCCATCCATTATGAGAAACTTCACATCTGTGATAAGAGGTTTCCCAAGCTCCAACTTTCTAAGAGTGGCTAGCGACATCATGTTTACATTTGCACTTTCATCACACACTAATTTTGTAGATTTGTGCACTCTATTTTCATCAAAAATAGCGTACACACCCTGAGTCACCTCATCATTAACAAAGTAGCCAAACAATATAAAACTACTTTGAGGGGACATGCGAACAACCCCATATTCTTCAAGGTTGTATATATTGCACATCTCTTTCAAAAACTTGGCGTATTCAGGCATTCTGTTAAAGGCACTACCCGATGGAACATTGATGGTGATTCTCTTTAACATAGATTCAAAGTCTCTCGAAGTCTCGCTTCTTTTTTCTTGCAATAAACATTGAGGGAAAGGAGGTGGACATGTAGAAAGAGGTTTGCAAACCTTGGGCACCTTGTTCTTGTGATTTAGTGTTGTTAACACACCATTTCCCCAAGGCCTCCTATTCCTAGGCTTACTCGTATTTAGGTTTGCAATATCCACAAGGTTAGTTAGGTCTTTGATATCACCTATTCCTTCATCTCCTTTGATTTGCTTAGACTCAAATTGATAAGTGAGACGTACCATTCTTTCTTCATGACGTTCGATAGTAATGGAGTGTGATTGCATAGTTTGGGCAAGACTCCCAAGGTCATATCTCAGCTCTTTGACAACTCCGTCAGTGGAGTCTACTTTCTCCAACACTCTCGCGAGCATAGTTTAAATTCTAGAGCCACCATTTCGTTCGTTCCAACCTTGATTCCATGATCATGTCTTCCCAGGCTTTGAAAACTTCCATGGGAACCCATCTCATGGTCTGCAACAAATGCCTCTTCACTACCTTCACTCAAACCATCTACACCTTCCACTAACCTCACGGCCCCAACAACACCAATGGCATTAATTATTTCAACCTGGTGATTTGTTGCACTCATTGCCATAAATTCAAGGAGTGTGGTGGCAATTTATAGCTCTCTATCCCTTTGCGTACCACTCTTTACCCAATCCTCAGTCGCTTTAGTGAAGGTCGCATCCATTGCTCCCTCGACTCCCCAAATATCCAAAAAACGATCAAATAAGGTCACATTCTCAAGTGCACATGGGTTGAGTGAGAAGTACTGGACATTGTCTCTTTACGAATGTCTGCCTGCAATAAATCACAAACAACAAACCAAATAAAAAGGAACAAACATTCTACAAAGTGATTTTAATTCACAATCAAAAAGTCTATTCAAACATAATTCCTTGGCAGCGGCGCCATTTTTTATAACACTCAAATATACTGTCTAAGATAGAGGTAACTTTGATCATTAAGCAAAACAAAATTAGTATTACCCCACAGGAGTCAGGGTCGATCCCACTGAGAATTGTAGCTTAGCCAAAGAGATTGTAAAAAGGACCTCACAATGAGAGTAGATTGTCCAAACAACAAATAATATAAAAGAGGGGGAATTGAGAATCCATCACAATTCAAATTCCAAACAAAGCAATAAAGTAAAAATGCAAGGGGTAAACAAGAGAGAGGATGACTAGGAATGCACTTCCGATGGGACTTGAATACGGGTCAAGGTACATGCTCAATTCCATAAATTCTTACTAAATAACATAGGTAGCATTGGTTTTAGTCATGCCTGTTAATATCTTGATCAAATAATCATTTATCCAACGATTTTTGTTCAAACACCATTGTTTAGGCATAAACCAACCAATATATGCTTGGGGAGGTCACACTATCTCTAGCTTAGACCCTTAAATTGGTGTTTCCAGCCAATTGAGCTATTTCTAGCCTCAATCAAAGTGGAATCCCAAGTACCCACTAGCAATTTTATATCCGAAATTGTAAACTCCTTTTTTCAAGCAACAACACAATCAAGTAAAGTAAATCAATATTTGCAACAACCAATTTTAGAGTTAAAATATGATAAAATCACTAGACCCATATCATATTAGCAATTCTAAACATAAATAAGCAAGACTCATACCCTTTTATCAAGTACCCATCATCAACACATCCCTAGACAAGGAGACTTAGTCATTCATGCTAAAGGGAGAAGAAAGTATACCCATAGGGAAATTCAAATATTTTTTCATTAATTATAGAAAGAATCAAATATCCAAGCTCAAATTTACAAGTTCAAGATTGAAGATTGAAAGAGTGGATTAAAACCCTCTTTCCTGCCTTGGAAGAGAAACTTGTTTCAAAAATTGAAAAATATTCAAAACTATGAAAAACTATGCCTAAATTAGGTTTTATAATGTTCCCAAATTGTCACATCAAAATGGACAAAAATGCCCTTCAGGAGCTGTATGGTGCGACGTGCATTTTGCATGTCATCTTGTGCATCGCACTGCTCTACACAAGTAAAGCAGTGACTTAGCCGATTTCCAATTTTGTCATGCAAAGCGGGGTGCGGTTTGCACCAAACCTTATGTTTGTCGCACGGTGGTCGCACCCCTTAACAGATCCTTCTCTTCTCTTCTGAGCTTCACGCATAGGAAGATGTGGATCACACCTCAAGTTGTGCGTGACGCATGAGGTCTACACCTCACGACAAAATCTTCGTCTCTTCTGATCAACTTCACACTTTAACTCCTTTTGAGCTCTTTTGGATCCATTTCCTTGTTTTCTTCCATAGGACAAGAGTACCTTTATTCATGTCAATAAATTCCATAAGAACCTCTAAATCTTATCAAATATGATAATAATTCATGAGTAAAGGCTTAATAAATTGGTAGATTACCAACTTTTTAGTAGACTCTATCATGCGAGGGGCACATGTGAATTTTGGTGAGATTGCAGCGGTGGTAATCAAAAGAAAAGCATGTTGGGGTGGGGATTCATTTCCTATTCATGTTCTTGTTAGTAAGTTATGTGCTAAGGCTGGAACCCAGTACTTTCTCTTTGATGCCTCTACTCTGGCCATTGGTGTGATTGACCTTGAGAAAAAGTAGGATGTTGATGCTTCGAGGATAAAGAGATACAGGATGCATCCCCTTGCCGATGTGAAGCTTGAGGACACTGATGTTGAGCCCACTATTTCCTCTTTTTCTAGATCAGCCTCAGGTGTACCTACTTCTGCAGAGTCAGGAAATCCTACAGTTGTTGCTTCTCCTAGACCTTCACCATCACCATTGACCTTGACCCCATCGGGCTTTCAAAAGCTAGTTGACATGACCTACTCTCATGATCGGCAGTTGACCACCCTGGATGATAGGCTACCCGGCATGATTCAGAGGGCTGTAAAGGACATGAAGGATGTAGTGAACAGCATGGACAACTTATGCAAAAGGGTGAATATTTGTGACCATGTTGTGGTGGAAATTCAGAAAGATATTGACAGAGCTAAGGGGAAGGAACAAATGGGTGATGCTGATTTGAGTGTTTTTGAGGATGCCTTGGCTTCACCCCATCCCACTACTGGCCCCATGGATGAGTTGTTCGCTACCTATAGTGGTAATGATAAGGAGTTGGCTGATGCTCGATACCCATCATTTTAGAAGGCGCTCTATGAGTAACAGCACACCACACACTCTCACAAGGGAGGAGCACGCACTAGCTCAGAGTCGGAAGAGAAGGAGAAGGATGAGGAGTATTAGCCCATATAGGCAGTTTTTGCACCTTTCCCTTACTTGTTTGATCTTAAGCATTAAGGACAATGCTTTATTCTTGTGGGGGAGGTGGTTCTTTGATTATTATTGTTTGGCTGCCTGTGTTGGGCCTTGAGATATTGTTTTTATTGCCATTGTTGAGCCTTGATATTTTTCTTTCCTGTTAGAAAATTTGGTCCTTGTCGGGCATAGTTTGGATGATTGTGGTATTGCCCTTTCCGGGCCATTTTATTTTTCTTTAATGCTTAAATTATGCCCTTGTTGGGCTTATTTTATGTGTTGTTTGAGTTACGATATCGTCGGGTTGGTCCTACATGCTCAATGGTTTCACTACCCGTGCCTTGCAAATAGCTTAGTGCCTATGCCGAGGCTTGTTTTCCATAGAGTCATGAGCACTTTAATCTTGGTCGCCTTGTTGATAGTAGATTAGTCGAATAAACTCCAAGGGTGTTCTTCATACCATGGTTCTTTCCCAAGAAGCAAATTGTTTTCTTTTGTTTATTTCATTTGTTTATTTTTGTATCAAACCAGATTTGTGTTTCCCTATGATAGATTGAGAGGTGATTTTCTTAAGAGAAAATGCCAAGTTTTAGTATTAAATTGAGTCCGTGTTTGCTAGTCTCGAAATGGGCCAAAAAATTTCTTGGAAAGAAATTTTGCAAATTGAAGGAAATAAGGGAAAATGAATTTTGCTAAAGAATTATTGTGCCATGACTTGCACATTCCCCGTTTGCCTTGATAGATTCACAAATGAGTGTGTAAAAGAACTCAAAATACCTTGTCAATATTCATTCGTCCCAATTGATTGTGAGACTAATTGTGAAGTTCTTGTGTTTTGATGCCTTGTGTGGTAAGGTTATACTTTGTTCTTGTGTACATGTGTTATCTAGAACTTGCCCCAAATATGATTCAAGGGTAAATCCTAGATGTCACCAAGCTTGGAAGATGACTTTTTGCCCTTTTTGAATAGTCACTTCACCCAAATTGACTTCCCTTTACATTGATCCTAGTAAGCCCGTTTGAGCTTGTGACCTTTCTTTGGCACCTTGTTAGATACCTTGACCCTTTTTGGACCCTCAATTTTTGCACCCATCCTCCCTAATCGCTCGAAAGTGAAATATAGGCTAAAAGCCTAAGTTTGGGAGGGATTGAAATGATAACATAGGCAAAGGCCTAAGTTTGGGGATGTATGTACAAAGTGTGGAGAATAAAAGCGATGCATTTAAATGCAAGGTAGCACCATATGCCTAAAATGAAAATTGCTTCCAAATGTCTAATGAAATGAGTAAAATGAGAAGAAAGGAAGAAATTGGTGCTACGAAGTGAAGGTAATTAAAGGATATTGAATGATCAAGTTGAAGGGAAACTTGAGTTTGAGAAGGAGAAATAAGGTAAAGTTAATGTTCAAAAATATGAGTGGTGTTTAGAATGATAACAAGGAGCGTTAGGGAGGTTTAGTCACTTGAGCTAAATGTAATCCTCATATTAACCCTAGCCAACATCGCAACTCGCAAATCCTTAGTGATTTCAAGCTTGGTAACTCTACATTAGTGGTGAATTACATGAAGGGAAAGCCTATGGCTTGATACGTGTGAACTCAAACTTCTTTGAGAGAGTGAGAGTCTTTGTATTCTCTCATAATCCCTCTAATTTGAATTGCATGACTATGAGTGGAATTCTCTCTTGTGGTGAGTGGCATCGCGCTCTTGAAATGAATGATGAAGTCTCTATTTCAATTGGGAGGAATGAATGAGACAAGTTGTGTGGCGAATCTTGAGGCAAGACTTAAAGGTCCATGCCAATGACTTGAGAAGCTTGATAATCTTGTTTTGAATAACAAATCCCCTACTTTTGAATGAGAAATGAAATCATCTTTGATAATGTTTTGAAATGAGCACTTGGCTTGAGAGTATGGTGATTCCAATTGAGATGAACATTTTAGTTGAGTCTTTTGTTGTTATTTTCTTAGTTTTTAGAGTATAGTTAATCTTGTGTGCCACCCTTGTATTTTGAGAACCTATTTCATTTCTTACCTTGTGAGTATCTTGCTTAAGGATAAGCCATAGTTCAAGTTTGGGAGTTTGATAAGTTGGTAATCTACCAACTTATTAAGCCTTTATTCATGAATTATTGCTATATTTTGATGAGAATTAGAGGTACTTATTGCCTTTATTGATGTAAATCCAGGTACTCTTGGTCTAGACCAGAAAGCAAAGGAATTGAACCCCAAAGAGCTCAAAAAGAAGTTAAAGTGTAAAGGTGATAGGAAAAGAGGAAGGAACTGTCAAGAGGTGCGCGCCGCGCATTGCAGGATGCGACTACACCCTCCTTCATACTCGAGTCGCACATGGGTCTATTGAATTCTTCAAGGTTTAATTATAAAATTGATGGTTGTAAACATTGATTGAGTTTTCTAATTTTGTTCTTGCTTGAAAGAGGAGTTTATAAATTAGGTAAGAATTCAATAGTTGGGATTTGGGATTTTCATCATAGATTAAGGCTAGAAATAGCTTGATCGAAGGAAATTTCCATCTAAGAATCTAAGCTAGAAATAGTGTGATTTACCCAAGTGTTAATTGATTGTTTTATGGTAAAGATATGGTGCTTGAGCAAAGGCCATGGTACATATTTTGGAGGATCTAAAGACTACCAAGTATATCTAGAACCAAGCTACCCATACCTATAATCAAAAGTTGGCATGATTAATCAATTTTCTAACCCATTGTAGAACTCCATCGGAAGCATACCCCTAGTCTTCCTTCTCTTGATCATCAAATTGTATTTATGATTGTTCTCGTGTTTATATTGCAATATTATTAACTCCCAATCCTTTTTTCCCTAACTTTTACTTATATTGCTTGAACATTTACTCACTTTAGTGATTGTTATTCGACAATTTATTGGAGAATCATTACTTCATTCCTCGTGAATACGACCTGACATCTGTTGGGTTTATTTATTATTTTGTACGACGATCGTTACCACCTCTTATGGGAGAGTGATTTTGAACGTCATCAGTAAGCTTACTTCTTCCCTCACCACAATGACACTACAACAAAGGGTAATATCAATCATCAAACAAAACTAAGAATTACTACGACAATCCAACAAACGATATGAATTTGCATCGTAAATTACTAGTTAGAGTCTTTGGTAGATATAAATCAATAAAAAGTAGTTGTTACCTTGCGACACACACTCAAAACACTTCAACGAACTCATTATGCAGATAATGCCTTGATTCCACAACAGCCACAGAGATACACCATAAATTGACGGAGAAAACTATACAATGACGATGAGCACAACGCGTAGAACAACTTTAATCAAGGATCTAAGATAAGATCATCAACATCTAAGGATGATTTCAAGTCTTAAGATATGGGTTTACAACTTAGGGGGTTGAAATCTGATTTGGTCCTGTGGAAATTGTATAAAATTCATTGAACTTTGTTTAAAAAAAAGGTTTGAAATCCTTAAAATCCGTACTAGAAATGAAGAGAAAAGTTTACATGAATTGAAAAAAAAAGAGATGAGAGAGTTACCATTGTAGGAGGTCGATTCGCCGGAGAAACAACAAAGTGCATTGAATTATTTTCTGATTTGGGCGTACAAAAACTGAAAATTCATTGAACTTTTAGTCAATTTTAGGCGGAGGAGAGATTACGGTTCGAGGAAGGGATGACGGCATAAAGAGAGAGAAGAGCGGACTGTAAGGATTAGGTTTTGAACAAAAATGAAATAGAAAAATAAAAAGTTGGTTTATATGGTAAACTCAAAATTAAATAAGAACCTTCTGATCAAAACGCTCAGAGGTCATGATTATATATTAAATTTTGTCGGAATAGCCGATTTGACTCAAATTGAAATAAATTATTTTTCACTTAAAACTCAAATAAAATTCAACTAATTTGAGATAAATTAATTATCCAATTAAATAATCAAACTACTTGAACTTTACAATATAAAATATATATTTACAAAAATAGTTTAAATATAATTATTAAATCATAAATGACTAGAATTTGACAATTTTAAATACGTATGCAATTAATCACTTATTTTTTAAAATAAATTGATTTTCAAATTACTAAATAAGTTTATACTTCCAATAAATAATTATGTAATTAATATATAAAAGAAAATCAATGCTAAAAATTGTGTAATAATATTTATATTAGGGTATTTTGCCAAATAAAATAGATAAATAGCACAAAAAATAATTAGGAAAATATTTTTTACTTCATCAATAATTATTTTATTCTATTTAAATTTCAAGAAACTTAACAAATTAATTTTAAAATGTGGAGGGTCATTTTGGATGTCAACAACAAGATCTCTAGAAAGTTACCTTAGGAGACGTGTTTACTTTGGGAGGTGGGGCCGTAATTTGAGTGTTGATTCCACCAAAAAAGACTTGGTGTTTGTCCCTTTGATTGAAGCACTACTTACAATTTATTGTGATAAAAGTGTGTGATTAAAATTAAAAAAATTATGCATCCATAAGAGAGAAAAACACATTAAGCGAAAGTACCATTTGACTCGACATAATGAATTAAAAAATGTGATATTGCAAAGATTGCATTAGAGAACAACCTGCAGACCTTTAACAAAACTTTTACGTCAAAAGAATTTTGATAGTCATGTAGAAGTAATGGGTGTTATAATTGTAGACTTATGGTTATGAATTTATGTGGTAGATTCTTAGGATATACTATTAATTATGAGTTTAGTTATAATACTAGTGTACTTGTCCGCGCTACGCGCGATTATACCCTCAAACTAAAATAAAGTTTAATACTAATGTGATTATTTTTATTAAAAAATGGAAAATGGATAAAAATACCCTCAAACTATTTGAAATGGACCACATATACCCTCTGTTTCATTTTGGTATCAAAAATACCCTCGTCGTCAGCCCAATAGACCACATATACCTCTCTACTTAACAACCCATTTTTTAAGATGATGTGGCACCCACGTGGCAGTCCAACTTGGAAAAGGCCTTCCACTTGGATTGAAAATAGGATTTACCCATTTAAACCCATTACCAGCAGACCCTTTACCCATTTATTTCAGCCCGACTCAGTTATACTAATTATAAGAATTTAGATATTAGGATTCACACTTCCCTGACTAATTATAAGAATTCAGTGCTGCATCAGACTCAGAGTTAGGTTTCAAGCGATAGTTAGGAGAAGATTGTACAAAGTCCTAGCTTTTGAGAGAGTCAAATAAAGCCCTATCTTTTGAGAGAAAAATGAATATTCTCCATCCCAAATCAAACCGTATCTTTTGAGAGAAAAATTGAATCTTCTTCAGCAATGTCAGAAGGCTCCATCAATTCAGTTGAAAGTCGAAATCTTAGAAAATGTCACTGTTGATTGAATACTCTAAATTTGACTTCTTCGACTGATGTCAATGCTGGGAGAAGGTTCTACAAATGTCCAAGACCCAAAGTAAGTTCAAATTTCATCTTTGATTAGCTCATGATACGTATTGACCTAAAGTAATTTCTACTTTCATTTTTTGATTGGCTTCTAAAGTTAATGTTAGAAGAAGATTCTACGAAGTTGAAATTATCAAAGTGTGAGCTCATGATACGTATTGTCTGCTTTACGAACTAAATATTTCTCGATAATTTTTTATATATGAATGTATCATGGCTAAACTTTTAATAGTTGTAAAAGTTTCAACATTAGCAATTTTTAGTTGCAAAGAGTATTCATAAATCAGCATGTTTAACATACTACTCCCTGTACATAAAAGTTCCGTCTTGTGAATGTTGAGATTTTCTCCAAGACTTCCCTCATCGTTGTTGGGAAACTTGAAATTGAGCAAAATGGAAACGTTTGTGTTCGCACAACTTCTTTTCCGCCCCGCAATATAGAGAGAATTCAATTCTACTTCACATCCTCTCTATGTTGTCAGACTGTAAAGCAGCTGTCTGGAGAAGCTCTTGGTTGAATTTGAAGCCTTAGAGGGGTTTTGAGGGACAGGGGTTCACATTAATTTTTTATTTTTATAGGGTTGTATTTGTGGTATAAATTAGTATTTGATTGTCGCTCTTTATACATTGAAATGTCTTTTTTTTGTAGGTTAATTCCTGTGGATTTTGGGAGTGGCAAGATAAACAACAACTTTTACAAAGAGTCGCAACTGTTATATTGGAACTAAAGGGTAAATTGGATGTCATGAAAGTTGAAAGAAATAAATTAAAAAGGATAGTCGATGGAATGGAAGCGATTGAAAGAGAGAGAATGTTAATATAGTCGATGACATGGAGGCTATTAGTATTGAAAGGGATAGTTTGAAGAAAAAATTTGAAGAAATAGATCTTGTTAATGTGCAAGAGGCTGCCCAAATTAGTATTTTGGAAGAGAAAGTTGAAGAAATGCAATTTATATCAGCCCAAGAAGATGGAAAAGCTATCATCTTGGAGAGAAAAATCAAGAAGTTGAAAACTATTATTTTGATCTCATATGCTTTGTTCGTTGTGTTTCTTTTAGGAATGATGAAGTTAATGAAGGGAAAAATCAAAGACCAATTTGTTACTTTGTTATTGTAATAAAAAATAAACTAAGTCCAATTTAGTTAACTTTGTTATTGTAATGAAATTAATGTGTGATGTTGAAGAAAATGTATTTTGTTGTGTGATGTTGAAGAAAATTAAGTAGTACTTGTTTGTGTGATCTCAAAACGTGCATGTTAGTATTGATTTCTAATGTCTTTATAGCACATAAAATGAATGAAACTCTCTTATAATAGTTTTACTGTAGTTGTTTAGGTAGTCATCTACTTTTTGTTATCTCTTATTTGTTTCTACAAATTTTGAGTGTGTACTTTAAAATTATGTGTTTACAATATATTTTCCATGTCTAGAACATGGATTCATATGTAGGATCTATTTTCTCAAGTTGGAACGATATTTCAAGTTGTCTTTTTCATGGTGTTACTACTTACATATAACTATAGAAATGGGGTGTTGGTTCAACTATAAGTACTTTAATATAAAAACAATTCTCAATAGTCTAAATACTACAACTGAAATATACTAGCAGCAGCACTAATTAAAGACCTAGAATGAGTATCTGGAGAAAGGGAGGTGTAATGACCCTTACGGTTATTTATCTGTGTTCGACGTTCTTGTACTATTAGAGCTTGCCTGTAGCAGCATCAAGTCATTCATGGCTTTCTGGAATCGGTAATTTAGTGCCTGGGCCATTTTTTTGGTCTTTTTCGTCGTTCCTTGTTTTAGAGCTTTAGGCTTTTGAAATCGTTGACTTCGGTTAATATTCTTGGTGAACGTGCTCGGAATTGAATTTCAACAGTTTTGTTAGCTCTAGAGCATGGACTTTGGTATAGTAGGACCTTTAGTCGGGATCTGGGAGCTTTTCAACTTGGAACTCTCTCTCCAACAGTGTTGTTAACTCCGAAACATCGATTTTAGTCTAGAGGGGCTATTGGCTCAGGTCCTGAGGCTTCCAGACTTGATTTTGGCCCTTGAGTTCCGTTTTGGAAATTATTGGCCTAAAGATTAATTTTGGGTGTGGGGCCCAGCTTTTATTAAATCGACCTCCTATGACATTTCTGTCAATTTCATTAGATCTAGAACGTCGTTTCTAGTTGAATAGCTTAGGTCATTTTTGTTCACGGGACCCCAGATATGTTCCCGGGGACCCAAAGTGTGAAAATCTTCCCTTGACAGCTGGTTGCTATCATAGCCCATTTTGTTCTTCATGAACGCGGGGAGCTGGCCGCGTTTGCATAGGGCATTTGGCCAGCCCCCCATTTTGTTCTTCGCGTAGGCGACGCCTTGGCCGCGTTTGCATAGGCCAAGGCAGTCAGCTTTAAGTTGGCATTTCCATTCTTCTTCTTCATTTCCCAACACACCCAAGTCCGATCCTCCATTGCCAAAAACTTTCAAGAACACCATATTTCACCATTATTGATCCCAACTGATTGAGGGATAATATTTCATCGATCCTATCTCGTTTCTTGACACCTAAGATGGGTAAGTTCTCTCTTTAATTCCCGTTTTCCCTTTTGATTTCCCTATTTAAATCCTTGCATGGTGGGCTATTTTGGAGCCCCATTTCATGTTCGTTTCCACTCAAATTTTAAGCATGTTCTCCCGAGATGGTAAGGAACACATGGGTATTTTTCATTTTTGGTTTTAGGTTGCGGGACCCACAAGTTCATTTGTGACCTGAATTTTGACCCGATTATGTTTATAGCATTATGGGTATCATTAGTCTTGTATTAATGTGTAGATTATTGTGTTGATAGTGGTTTCAAATTTTGCAGCTTCCCAGAGCAGTTCAAGCTTTGACGAAGCCGTTCTCATAGCTAGTTTTCGAACGACAGGTAGGTTATGGTTTCTCCTATCTAGAATCTGCGTATATAGACTATAACTGCACTAATTAGTATCCTTGGGTGGTTGTTTTAGGTTGGTACCCCAGACCTTGCCCATTTTTTCTATCCATTTATTTCATACGTTGATTCTAGTATTCATGTAGTATTGTATATTATCCTTGTGGTCCTGTGTGGCCTTGTATTGACTCTGGAATATAGACAGTGAGTTTTTTGGGAAAGTCCGTGAGTCTCAGACATAGAGATATCCTTCTAGGCTGGTTATGAATGTTGTAGAGTTGTTGAGCCTGTGTAGGGACGATAGGAATGTTTGTGAGACATTTTGGGCTACTCTATTATTTGCGAGCATATCATACATGAAAAAGGTTTTCCCTGCATGTTTTACAACTGATTTGGCTTTGGTCCTTCTATAAATGATTTTCTAAACTTTACTTGGTCCCGAGGGCCCATTTTCAGTAATATGACTTTGAATGGGTTTTGAAATTGACTTTTATGAAACCTCTCGGAGTAGAGAGGATATTACGATGATTTGATTACTGGTTTTCATTCTGATACTAGGCTCAATTGAGCCATAGCGCTTGACATAATTTTCTACAGATTTATACCCAGATACGAGCCGAGTACCCTGTCTATGGATTTTGACACTGGATTTCTGATTTAGACCCGAAAACACTCCGGGCACCCTTTTATTAGGGTTATTGAGATTTGACTACTATTTTAGACCCGAATACGCTCTGGGCACTCTTGATGAGGGTTATTGATATATGACTACTAGTTTAGACACAGATTGAATCCGGGAACGTACTATAAGATCTTAATTGTTGAGATATATTGAGTTTCGTGTAGTATATGGTCTACGAGTAGACCTCCATGGACCCTACCATTCTGAACCAAGTGTTATAGGATGAAGGTGACTGGAGGGAGGGGTGTACGACAAAGTATAGGTACTCAGGAGAATTCCTTCCATAGATCCTGCCTCTATTGGGCCTTTGGGGCACCAGAGGGGGTGACATATGGCACTGCGATCACATCTTGTTCCAGATTCATCATATCATATCATCATGCATATTTCACTCGGATTCCACCCTTGTTTGATGTGTGTTCAGTGTACGCTCTAGTTGTATGGGCGGTCGGAGGGTTTGTTTTAACTTGTTTGCATTCCTCAGTTGTATGGGCAGCCGTTAGGACTGTAGGTAGATTATATTACTCTTGTTATTTCATAGAGCTAGTTGTGGTCCTTGGTTCTTGTGGATTGGTAAGTTTTATCCTGTTGAGGCTCCAACTATTAGACTCTGAGATTGTTGAGGGGATAGTGGGTCCAATATTACTGAGATACTAATTGTGTAACTTTCTTAGTGATTGTGGGGTATTGATTCCTATTTTTATCCTGGCTTGATTAACAGATTTGGATACTTGTGGGTTAGTTATTCCATCTTAGGCTTGACTTGTAAGTTGATTATGTCCATTTTATATTTTTATTTGATGTCTTAGGCATGTTTATGTTAGTATGTGATTTGTAGTTCAATTGTTGGCTGGATTCCCTTCTTTTCCATTATTTTTGAGGTTACCACTATATCGCACATCTCTTCAAATTCTCCTTATATACTATTGTTGCAAGGATCCCAGGTGCGTCCTTCTTTCACCTGTGTTTCTGTGTATGTATATCTTCTATGCTAGCATGTTTTACTTGTAACTCTTGGTTTATTATTCTTGTGCTAGTTCCTTGTGCTTCCTCCTTGTTTTCTGTGACTATTCCTTTGTTTTCTGCTTATTATTGCTTTTATATTTTATATGTGCTCAGTCGGCCAATGATGCCTACTGGCTACCCATTGCTTAGCAATTGGTGCTCATACTACACTTCTGTATCTCTCTGGTGTAGATATTAGTTGAGCTTTCATCATTGATCGCGTTAGAGACTCATGCAGCTTTTTGATATTTAAAACTACGATGAGCGCCTGACGATCGGGGCTTGACCGCATCTCCTCTTTTGTACTGTTACTCGTCGTATATTCGGAGACAGTTGTACTTATCATTTTGTTACTTTCAGCACTTGTATTCTACTAAAAGCTTATGTACTATCAATACCAAGTCTTGGGGTTGGTGTAGTTTCTTTATGTATATATTCGAGTTATTTGCTTTCGCCTTGTCTATCTTTATATTCTGCTTCCGCTAATTTCTGCTTATTATGCGTATTGGTTAGGTAGTACCTATTACTAATTGTTCCGGGCTACGAGAATTAGTTTGCCTACTGGGGGTTGTAGGTGTCACCATGACCTAAGAAATTAGGTCATGACAGCTTGGTATAAGAGCTCTAGGTTCACCGGTATCGTGGTACAGAAGCAAGTGTCTAAGTAGAGTTTCGTGGATTGGTACGATGACGTTTGTATCTTATCTGGGGAGGCTACAGGGCATTGTTAGGAAAACTTCCATCTTCTTGGCTCTTTATCGTGTGTTCCTGGCTCTACTGACTTCTAAAATTTGGTTGCTTCATTCCTTCTCAGATGACTAAGACAAGTTCGACAGCGGGTGATGTCGAGGCTTCTGTGCCTGTTCCTTTAGTGCTTCTGTCAGCACCAAGACTTTAGAGTAGGAGTTTACCTCTTAGATAGGGGGATGGGGGACCAGCCCAGCCTCCGATTATATTTATGGCTACCCCAGTTTTTCAAGATACCATAGTTGGGACTCTGAGTCCTTCGTTGGGTGTTTCAGTACCCGGTTCTTCGAGCGGTGTTTTAGTTAGGGTTGAGCTTCCAGTTCTTCAGCAGGGTTATTTGTCAGTGTTGGACTACAAGGTGAGGTTTTATAATATAGTTAGGCGTACTGCTAGGACTATGCCTTCAGAGTTTGATAGGGTTCTGAGCTTTGTGGGAGGTTTAATTTTACCACTCTATTTAGTGACTGAGCACTTAGTTACAGTTGGGACTACATTTCTCCAAGTGGTCAATTATACTTGGGCTATTGAGGGATTATATCGTGAAGCTTATGGAGGTAGTGCTAAGAAATGTCATCGCGCGCTCATGGTATCATTATGAATATACAAACCAAAAATGTGAAAGCCTAGAAATATACATGCCCCATCTCAACTAGGCATGTATATTTCTAGGCTTTTGTAGTAGGATGGTTCTCGGTATTCTCAGACTCGAGGTAAGGGATTCTCCATAAGAGATATGTTCTACTGCTTCTTATCTACCAGACCGGTTTCGGTTGCTCCACAGGTTCCATAGGATGGTGGTACAAGACATGTTGAGCTTAGTGGACATGGTATGGGTCAGATTCTCCAAGGTTCGCTTTCAAGTTGTGTAGGCCATGGTGTCCAGGTTCAGTAAGATCTCCTTGCCCATATGTATCCATTGGGATTTTCTTTTAGTGCGGTGAACGTGGACATTTGCTAGGAATTTCCCCATGATTGTGTATCCCGATCGGCCTGGTTGTTATGATTGTGGATAGATGGGTCACTTTTATAGAGCTTGTCCTCAGTGTGGGATGGTTGAGCCTTTAGCTTTGACTACTCAGTCTAGAGTTAGACACCGTCAGTCCAATATCCCTCTTGATTGGCTCGAGGTAGAGGTTCCTGATATCGTTGCTCTACGTAAGGCTTTTGTTACCTTCAACTTATGATAAGTCCTGCTCGCGTTGCGATTGTATCCATTCTATTGTTTATTTACTTATATGCCTACCTGCTACTTGTTTAGTTGTTTGACTACCTGAGTTGTAGTGTTTATGCATTTTTTAGTAGTTTATTCCTTAGTAGTGGATGGGGTGAGTTATCCTTGTGAGGTGTTTACCCAGAGTCGTAGCTTGGGGGTAGTTCTTATTAGCCTTTCTGGTTGATTCTAGTCCCAGTTTCATTGAGGCTTTAGATTTGTGTTGAGTCTTCTCTTTTGAGCGGTCCTAGATGGTTATTGCCTAGGCTGTTTTCTAGCGTTTGCTAGGGGTTCTTGTATTGGTTTGGTGTTACCGGTGGTTGTACCAGAGTTTGAGATCTTGTCTTAAGTTGATAGTGTTGGTTATGCTAGTGAGCATGGTTTGGTTTAGTTTTCTCAAGTGATTTGAATCAACCTTCCTTAGTTGTTTTGTTTAGTAAGTTAGCAGGTATGGGTTGCTTTTGTGTTTTCCTCATGTTCTAAGTCTATTTGGGTCACTTTCTTGCTCTCCCCAGTTCTGGTTGATAGGATTGAGTTTGGTTGTAGCATCGTTATTGAGTATTTTGCTATAGCAGTTCTGGCTAAGTGTTGATTATATCATCGTGGTTGGGGTTGACTGTGGAAATTTGGCATTATGGTTAGGTTTTAGCTATGGCATATTGGTTGAGGTAGGCATTTGGCCTACCCTTGTTCTGTCATATCAAGTGTTGTCAGTAAGAGTTGTGGGAGCTAAGGGAATAGCTCCAGAGTCTTCTAGGAAAGAATTTATGGAATTTAGTGTATCCTTGGAAAGGGTTTCATTTGGTTAGCGAGGAAGGGTGATGACTCATTGTGTGTATGTAAGTGTCCTAGTAGCTGACTGAGGTGGAGACCGAGAGTTTGCTTTGGCTTGTATGTTGGTGACTTGCGTCAACCAAGTTCAGGTTGTGGTGTCATTTCCTTTGATAGATTCAAGGTCAGAATTCCTTCTAGTCTGAGGTTGAGGTAGTGGTCATTCCCAGTACTACCTTTGGAAGCTTCCTGCATTGACCTTTGCTTCCTTGTTATCTTCTCTGGGGAAATCAAGTTTCAGTAGCATCTATAGATTGAGCAAATTGTGTATTCATGGCCTAGTTGGCGCCAACTCTATTAGTGTTCTTCGGTGATGGGTTTCAATTATGGGCTAGCAAACTACTCTAGATGGTTCGTGGTTGGTTCTCTTTGGTTGCAGCTTCTTAAGTTGGAAAGCAATGAGTTCGAACAACATCGCTTCCCCATTTTAGTTGTGGAGCGATAGTTTGCCTTGGACATCCAGTCCTTGGCTCACCAGTTGATTAGGCTGGACATTTCAGATCTCAATGGTGTTCTTGTCAAAAATGAGGTCCATTCTGCAAATTCAGTGGTGCAAATTCTAGATATCAATGGTGTTCCAATTAGTATGAGGTTCCTTCTACCATGGTTGGACAGACGCAGTGGTGTAGGTTCGAGTTTCAGCAGTGGTGTATACTATATGTGATCAGGTTGTACGGGTTGAGGCTAGCGAGGCTATTTTGAGTTCTAATGGCACTTAGAGACTGGTGGTCACCATTCGTTTGCCGAGAGTTTGAAATCTTATTTAGTTGATTCTTCCAGGGTTGTCTTTTATGTGGGGTTCCAGTGTTGGTTGGACTCAGCCAGTATGGACTAAAAGTTTGGTATGTGGTATCCTTCAGGATGGTGGGTTTGTGGTGCTGAGATAGTAGAGCGGTTGATTTGAGCCAAAGGGGTTAGTTGAAGGTGTATGCAAAAACTTTTATAGCTAGCTGGCGACCTTGCACCCCAGGCACCTTTTTATTTTCCTACAGGGTGTTTTGACTTGGTATTCGTGGCATGGTGGACTTCTTCCTGAGGTGAGAGTTGAAAGGCGATTTCAATTTCGAATAATGTTTGAGTATTCGGAATAGCAGCGGTATTCTTAGAGTTTGGAACTTAGCTGGTGATTTCAGACTTTGTGGTAGGCTTACCACACTCCTTGCAGAGGCTTAGTTTTGGTTTAAGTATGTTGGGCAGGTTTCCCTGGTTTATTTACTTCCAGTTGATTTAGAATTGGAACAGGTTAGTGAAGTTGGGTTCATCCTACAATTTGGAAATTTCTCCGTCAACACAAGGTGTTCATGTATGTCTTTCCCAACCTTGATGTGCAAACTTCAGTCGGGTTCAGTTGGGTTTAGTTATCGAGATTGATGTTAGAAAAAGTTTCTTTCATTAGTTGATAGCCAGTCGGGACAGGTAACTCTAGTTTTCAATGATATGCTCAGATTGTTATCTTAGATGGCAAAGGCTAGTAGACTATAGCTTGGCTTGGAAAGAGTTTGAGAAAAAAGAGTGACTTCGTTCGTGGTAGAGTATAAGCGAGAACTATGGATCTCTGGTGTGTTAGTTGATGCTTCAGGGTGGTTTGAGTACTCGACTTGTATACAGCTTCTTGTTTGTGGTGCAAGAGGGTTCAGTTAGAACAAAAAGGGGTTTTACGGATCAGCGGGTTTATGAGTTAGAGTTTTGGTTGTTGGCTTTTCTGGTAAACTTGGTTGTGGTCTCAAAAATTTGAGTTCTGTGTGTTGGTTGCCTTGCTTCTCTAGTTTTGGTGTTATGTCGGTGCTTTCCAGTTGAGATTCTCGAGGTTCAGTTTGGGTTGGCTAACCCTTGGAGTTTTGAAGTTTAAGTTTTGAATCTAGCTTGGCTAGTATGAAGTTTAGGCTTGGTTGCCTTTTGTGGTTTCGTTCCATTGGGTATTGTCCGGTCGTAGAGGCTACCTGATTTGTTCGAGAGAGTAGTGCGGGCTTCGTGTCTGCTATTCTTAAATCTCTAGTCTTTCCTTCTTTCCTTACTTTCAGGGATGAAAGTCTTTTTAGTACTGGATGATGTAATGACCCCTCCGGTCATTTATGCATGTTCGCCTTTCTTTTACCATTAGAGCTTGCCTATAGAATCCCCAGGCCATTTATGGCTTGCTGGGACTGGTAGTTCAGTGCCCGGGCCATTTATTTGGTCTTTTTCATCGTTCCATATTTTAGAGCTTTAGGCTTTTGAAATCATTGATTTTGGTCAACATTCTTGGTGAACGTGCTCAAAATTGAATTATGACAGTTCCGTTAGCTCCGTAGCATGGACTTTGGTCTAGTAGGACCTTTGGTTGGGATCTGAGAGCTTTTCAGCTTGGAATTCTCTCTCATTCTGTGTTTTCAAGCTAGTTGGGCTTTCTTAGTTAACTTTGGTCAATATTTGGAGAAGACGGCCTCAGATGAAAATTATGTCAGTGTTGTTAGCTTTGAAACATCAAGTTTAGGCTAAAGGGGCCATTGGTTCGGGTCTCGAGGCTTCCGAACTTGATTTTGGGCGTTGAGTTCCATTTTGGGAATTATTGGCCTAAAGGTTGATTTTGGGTGTGGAGGCCACTTTTTGTTAAATAGACCTCTGATGGGATTTTCATCAATTCTATTGAATCCGTAACGCCATTTCTAGTCGAATAGCATAGGTCATTTTTAGTCGCGGGACCCCGGATGTGTTCCCGGGGACCCAAAGTGTTAAAATATGCCCTTGACAACTGGTTCTATCATAGCCCATTTTGTTCTTCGCGAACGTAGGGAGCTGCCTGCGTTCGCATAGGGCAATTCTAGCTGCCCCAATTTTGTTCTACGCGTTCGCGGGCCTTGGCCGCGTTCGCATAGGGCATTTGGCCAGCCGCTATTTTGTTCTTCGCATAGACGACGCGTTTGCGTAGGCCAAGGCAGTCAGCTTTAAGTTGGCATTTCCATTCTTCTTCTTCATTTCCCAACACACCCAAGTCTGATCCTCCATTTCTTCTTCATTTCCCAACACACCCAAGTCTGATCCTCCATTTCCAAAAACTCCCAAGAACACCATATTTCACCATTATTGATCCAAACTGATTTGGGGATAATATTTCATCGATCCTAGCTCGTTTATTGACTTCTAAGACGGGTAAGTTATTTCTTTAATTCCTGTTTTCCCCTTTGATTTCCCTCTTTAAATCCTTGCATTGTGGGCTATTTTGGAGCCCCATTTCATGTTTGTTTCCGCTCAAATTTTGAGTAAGTGCTCTCGGGATGGTAAGGAACAAATGGGTATTTTTTATTTCCAGTTTCAAGTTGCGAGGCCCACGGGCTCGTGTGTGACCCAAATTTTGATCCGGTTATGTTTATAGCATTATGGGTATCATTAGTCTCGTATTAATGTGTAGATTATTGTGTTGATAGTGGTTTCGCAATTAGGTGCTTCCCGGATCAGTTCAAGCTTTGACAAAGCCATTCTCGCAGCTAGTCGTCGAACGACAAGTAGGTTATGGTTTCCCCTATCTAGACTCTGCGTATATAGACTATGACTCCACTAATTAGTATCCTTGAGTGGGTTGTTTTAGGTTGGTACCCAGACCTTGCCCTTATTTTCTGTCCATTTATTTCATACGGTGATTGTAGTATTCGTGTGGTATTGTATATTACCCTTGTGGTCTTGTGTGGCCTTGTATTGACTCTAGAACATAGACGGTGGGTTATTTGGGAATGTTCATGAGTCCCGGACATAGAGATATCCTTCTAGGGTGGTTATGAATTTTGTAGAGCTGTTGAGCCTGTGCAGGGCCGATAGGAATATTTGTGAGCAATTTTGGGCTACTCTATTGTTTGCGAGCATATCATACATGAAAATGGTTTTCCCTGCATGTTTTACTACTGATTTGGCCTCGGAGTAGAGAGGATATTATGATGATTTGGTTATTGGTTTTCATTCTGATACTAGGCTCGGCTGAGCCGTAGCGCTAGACATAATTTTCTATGGATTTATACCCGAATATGAGCCGGGCACCCTGTCTATGGATTTTGACACTTGATTTCTGATTTAGACCCAAAAATACTTCGGGCAGCCTTTTATTAGGGTTATTGAGATTTGACTACTATTTTAGACCCAAATACTCTCTGGGCACCCTTGATGAGGGTTATTGATATATGACTACTAGTTTAGACACAGATTGAATCCGGGAATGTACTATAAGATACCAATTGTTGAGATATATTGAGTTTCGTGTAGTATATGGTCTACGAGTAGACCTCCATGGACCCTACCAGTCTGAACCAAGTGCTATGGGATGAAGGTGACTGGAGGGAGGGGTGTACGACAGAGTATAGGTACTTAGTAGAATTCCTTCCATAGATCCTCCCTCTATTGGGCCTTTGGGGCACCAAAGGAGGTGACATATGGCACTGCGATCACATCTTGTTCCAGATTCATCATATCATATCATCATGCATATTTCACTTGGATTCCACCCTTGTTTGATATGTGTTCAGTGTATGCTCTATTTTTATGCGCTGTCGGAGGGTTTGTTTTTAGTTGATTACGTTCCTCGATTGTATGAGCGGCCATTGGGACTGTAGGTAGAATATATTACTTCTGTTATTTCATAGAGCTAGTAATGTTCGTTGGTTCTTGTGGATTGGTAAGTTTTAGCCTGTTGAGGCTCCGATTATTAGACTCTGAGATTGTTGAGAGGCTAGTGGGTCCCATATTACTGAGATACTGATTGTGTAACTATCTGAGTGATTATGGGATATTGAATTCTCTTTTTATCCTGGCTTGATTAACAGATTTGGATACTTGTGGGTTGGTTATTCAATCTTAGGCTTGACTTGTAAGTTGATTACGTCTATTTTATATTGGTATTTGATGTCTTAGGCATGTTTCTGTTTGTATGTGATGTCTAGTTCAATTGTTTGTTGGATTCCCTTCTTTCCTGTTATTTTTGAGGTTACTGCTATACCACCCATCTCTTAAAATTCTCCTTATATATACTATTGTTGCAAGGATCCCAGGTGCGTCCTTCTTCCTTCTTGCACCTGTGTTTCTGTGTATGCATATCTTCTGTTCTAGTATGTTTTACTTGTAACTCTTGGTTGATTATTCTTGTGCTAGTTCCTTGTTATTTCTCCTTGTTTTCCATGACTATTCCTTTGTTTTCTGCTTATTATTGCTTTTATATTTTATATGCACTCAGTCGGCCGATGATGCCTATTGGGTACCTGTTGCTTAGCAATTGGTGCTAATACTACACTTCTACATCTTTCTGGTGTAGATATTAGTTGAGCTTTCGCCATTGATCGCGTTGGAGACTCATGAAGCTTTTGGTTATTTGAGACTAGGGTGAGCTCCTGACGATCGGGGCTTGACCACATCTCATCTTTTGTACTGTTACTCTTTTTATATTTGAAGACAGTTGTACTTATCATTTTGTTACTTCTAGCACTTGTATTCTACTAGAAGCTTCTATACTATCGATACCAAGTCTAGGGGTTGGTGTAGTTTCTTTATGTATATATTCGTGTTATTTGCTTCCACATTGTTTATCTTTATATTCTGTTTCCGCCTATTTCTGCTTATTGTTCGTATTGGTTAGGTAGTACCCATTACTAATCGTTCTGAGCTACGGGAATTGGTTCGCCTACTGGGGAGTTTTAGGTGCCACCATGACCTGAGAAATCGGGTCGTGACAGGAGAAAAAATTATATTTCTCTGGGATATCCACCCTTTCAAGGTTGGTTCATCAGTGGAATCTCACATTCTTGGCAAACCAAAAAACCACTAGTAAGACAAGTTGTATAATTGTTTACAGATGCAAAGCAACAAGTGAAAAAATTTGGAGTTCATAAAACAACATAACTGAACATTAGTCTCGAATTCATAATTGAGATACTAGCCGAGAACCAATAACTAAAAACAGAATTCAACAACACCACCTCAAACTTTCTCGTATTCACAATCGAGATACTGGCTGAGACCCATAACCAAAAATAGAACTCAACAACAACACCTCAAACTTAAACCAAACATATCCATTCAAACAAAGATTCAGTTCAAAATAGAACATAAACAATAGTGCATCGTTTGCATCCATGACATAACAATAGAATAAACATAGTAGTTCCATTGTTTGCACTTGCCAGACCATACAAAAATTAATATTTCAGATTCTTAACAAAAACCAACAAAAACTGGCAACATTACTTAATACTTTCAACTACCTCGAGTCTAAATTTGAGAGCTCCCATTTGCTTTCTGGGTCTTCAACTTTTCCACATTTTTCTCTCTTGCCCTTTCCAACTGGTTACTAGTTACAGCTTCTTTTCCTTTCCAAGTGAGTTTAGTGGGTGTGTAAGGCAAATCTGTAGGCTTATTCACTCCATTATGATCACATCTGAAAGAGATCACTCTATTTGCAGATTGTTTTTTTGGGTCTGTCTCATATCAAGCCTTGTTAATTCTTCAGAAGTTTTTGGGGCCTTCAAACTGGATCACTTTCAAGTTCTCTAACAGGACCAAATGGTTCATATTGTCTCTGTGGTAATCTAGGTGTAGGCCTGGAATGATAGTCTCCTTCTTGAGTTGGTTGAGGGGCTGAACTATTAACATCAAAAACTTTTTCATCTTGTTCTACTTCTTCAGTTCTGGCCCTCTTCCTCTTAAGACCTGAAGTAATTCCTTCCTCACCATCCTGAAACATAAAGTCTTTAAATTAGTTCATGTGAATTAGGGATGGCAATTTTAGCCCATATTAATGAAATGAGTCCATTTAACCTATATTTAATGGCTTGGATCACTCATATTTTAATTGGATAAATATGGGCTTGAAGCTATTTTAAGAGCCCCTACAAATATGGTCAAAATGGGTAAAATAGGGATATCCATATTGACCCATAATAGATCATTTACTTCTACCCAAATTCTTAATTGTGCTAAAAAATAAAAATTCTAATATTAATTTTTAATTTTAAAAAATATTAGTTTATTTTTCAAAAAAATTGGAGAGTGGGTGGGGCTGAGATGGGGGTGTGGGGTGGCAGGAAAAAAATAATTTTTTTCAAAAATCATGAAAAAAATTATTTTTCTTAAAAAAACATACAAAAATTTGTGAGTGGATGGGGGTGGAGTGTTTCGGGTGGGGTGGGGTGGGGGTGGGGTAGAATTTCTTTTTTTGAAAAACATAAAATTATTTTTTTTCAAAAAAATGAAAAAATATTACGGGTGGGTGGGTGGAAAGTGGTGGTGGGGGGTAGAATTTTTTTTTTGAAAAACACAAAATTATTTTTTTTGGAAAAACAAAAACAATAAGGAGTGGGTGGGTGGAAGGTAGGGGTGGGAAGAGCGGTGTAGAATTTTATTTTTTTTAAAAAAAAAAGATTTTTTTTTTGAAAAAACAAAAACAAATTAGGGGTGTGTGGGTGGAAGGTGGCGGTGGGGGGGTAGGGGTGGGGGTAGAATTATTTTTTTTTGAAAAACATAAAATTACTTTTTTTGAAAGAACAAAAAAAAATTAGGGGTGGGTGGGTGGAAGGTGGTGTTGGGAGGGGGAGTGCCCACGGGTGAGGGAAGGGAATAAAAAAAAATTCAAAAACATAAAAAGAAACTACTTTTTTTTTGGAAAAAACAAAAAAGAAATTTGGCGTGGGTGAGTGGGTGGATGGTGTGGGGGGAGGTAGGGTGGGTATGGGGAGGGGGTAGAAGTGAATGTGAGGCGGGTAGAACTTTTTTTAAAAAAAAATTATTTGATTTTTATGTAGAATCACTCTTTTATTATATTAGAGTACTAAATAGTTTGATTAAATATCAACGAGTTGATATGCATACAACATTTAGAAGGATTAAAAATATTTGGCTCAAGGAAAGTGGGTTAGAACCATTTTGGCCAAATCCATATTTAATCATATTTATATGGGTGGATTGCAATCCAATCCATTTTAGCTCATTCCATATACAATCCATTCAAATCCAATCCAATCCACCCATTTGCCACCCCTAATGTGAATATTATATAGCCAACTTTAAATAGAAAAAATTTGTTACCTTGCAAGACCTTGCATTGTGATCTTGTGAACCACACTTACTACATGTCATTCTAGTTCCTTTTCTTGAGTGAGCCCTGTAACACCCTGGGATTCGAATCAGCTTTTAAACTTGGATTTTTAAAAAATTCTAAAATTCCCAGAGATCATGGACAGGATCACGGTCCATCGTTCTGGACCACGATCCATAGTCTGATTTGTGGTTTGAGCGCCTATTTTGCTTTCTCCCAGTCAACGAGTCACTCTACGGACCGTGGTTTAGAACCATGACCCCTCATGTGACTCGTGGTCCAAATGATCAGAGGACCCTCCATAAAGGGTCCTGAAAACTATGAGTCAGATGACGACCCGTCATCTCATTCCACTGGCCGTCTTGTTGGTCGTGATTCCTGAGGATCTGAGGATCATCACTTTCCTAAGTTAAAACTACGGCTCAGTTGACGACTCTTTATTTGGAACCATGGGTCGTCCTACCATTCGTAGTTCTTGAAGATCAAAGGACTCACCTCCACGGGCCGTCATTCCCATCTACGGTCCGTAGACCCACCCGTGGTACCTGAAGACAGGGTTTTTAATCTATTTTTCTAGCTTTTACCTAAGGGTATTTTTGTAATTGCTCACCCTTTTAAATCCTAAATGAGGTCGTTTTGGACTCTTTTAGTAGGGTTTTATCCCTAATTAGCCGAAGTCTTCTCTCAAACTGTAATGACCCTTCCGGTCATTTCCACGTATAAGTTTTGAAGTCAAGCAAATCGACAAAAGTTATCGTAAGTTCTTTAACAAATTTTCTGAACTTTGGGTCAAATGTCTCAGGGCTTTCCTCCCAATATATAAAGAGTTAGAAGTCCCCCGAAATACCAAATCGAAGGTCTACGAGTCTAGTTTCCAACGCACAAAACCTCACATCCAACTGATCTCGGAGTAAAGAGTTATGACTGTTTTACCGCGGACTGTCTGGCAGAAAACGGGTTGCGAACCGGGTCGCGAACCGGGTCGGGTTAAACTCAATTTAAGCCTCAACTTCACGTTTTAAAATGCCATTTCAGTTCCGAAACAGTGATAAAATATAAGGGAGGTTCCCGAGAGAATTCTTGAGTATCGAAATCGTGCGTATTTGAAAATATCTTATTTAAAAGTCGAAGGTGGTAGGAGGTTATATTATATTATTATTACTCTTTCAAATATTTTAAAGGTTTATGGAAAATATTTTTGATATGTTATAATTGTATATGTATTTATTTTATAAAGTTTTTATACATTGTAATATTTTAACGGAGGTAGTAAATTTAATTATGTTGAAATTTATTATTATAATATAGTAGGTTTTGTTTGAAATAATTTTCTATGAATTATGGTATATTTAAAATATTATATTTATTTTACCACAAATTTATGCAATACCCGAGTATATACTTAACGGATCGAATTGGTTGCCACCTCCACCTCCACGTGGAAGTGGAGGGGCTAACACAGCACATAGCAAGTGGAATGGTGGCATCACTGGACTTTTATCTTATTCATTGCCAAGGATAAGGATTATTGGAAAATCCTATATACTTAAGTATGCTCATCTGCCAAACTTCCAAAGTTTGGCAGAATTTAAGTTACTCAAAATTCACCCACACGTTAGTGGGTATTAAGATTCATTCAATTTGATTTCATTTCAGAGCGGTTCGGATTCGGATATCATCATTCTAGCAGCTTGTCGTCGGACGACAGGTAGGTTACGGTTTAATTTCCCTAGACTCCGCATATATAAAATAAAATTGTATTAATGGGCATCCTTGGGTTGGTTTATTAGGTTGGTACCACAGACCTTGACCGCTTTATTCATGTCCGCCTATTTTTATTCCTCCGTTGCTTGTAGTATTTGCCGATATATTTTATTTACCCTTGTGGTCCTGTGAGGACTTGTTGACTCTGGAACATAGAAGGTGGAATTTTGGGAATGTCCGCGAGTCCCGGGCATAGAATTATCCTTCTAGGCTGGTTATTCTTGCTGAGTAGCTGTGGGCCTGTGCAGGGTCGATAGGTTGATTGTGAGCTGCGGGGCAGCTATTGTATGTGATCATACCATTTCCATGCATATAAAGAGGTTTTATCCGTGTTTTACTGGGGTTTTGGCTTCGGGCCTACTGGCACTGTTTTCTAAACCTTGCATGGCCCGGGGGGCCCGTTTTTGATGGAAATGATTTGGAAATTGTTGATTTCACTTGTGGAGATTTTTAGGCAAGAAAGTAAAATTATATTTAAAATCATCAGTTTTATGATTATCGCTAGATTCGGCAGGGCCGGGGTGCTAGTTGAATTTTCTTGTTACTTGAGATGATTTTTAGCCTCGGTTGGACCGAGCACCTGAGATGACTTTTTATTATTTAGACCCGGCTACGCCCGGGCACCCTTGGAGGGGTTTTTGAGATATTTTCCTACTATTTTTAGTCCTGGACAGGGTCTGGGCATGCATATTCGAGACTGGGTCTCTATCTTGATATCGAGACTGGGTCTCTATCTTGATACATGTTCTGGATACTGAGTTTTAGTATGGGATCTGGGACCTCCATGGACCTTGCCATCCGGGGCCAGGGGCTACGGGCTGCGTGTGCCGGAGGAGGGCGTATACGGTGGCCAGTAGAGGTATACGAGGGCAGAAAAAGTCCTTCCATGGAAGCCTACCTGCAGGGCCGGATCGGCGCCGGAGGAGGTACATACAGAGATACCATGGCACTTGAGATCTTCATGCATCATATTATTCATGGTTCGAGGTTCCACCCTTGTTTGTTGTTTGCTGATTGTACGCTCCGGTAGTATGGGATGCCGGAGGGTTTGTTTTCACTTGTTTGTGTTCCTCGGTTGTATGGGCGGCCGGGGGACTGTAGGTAGACTTTCGCTTTTTACTTATAGAATTCTTCTCTATTATGGATAAGTATGACATTGGTATGATTAGTTGAGTTTGATTCATGTCTCTGAGCATGCCTATTATTACTCTTTCTCTCTTCTTCTTACACTTGAGGTTACCGGTATACCGTCCATTTCGTAAACTTATTTTATATACACTGTTATTGCAAGGACCACAGGTGCGTTATTTCTTACTTTCACCTGTGCCTTTGGTGTGTATATTCTGCTTGCCAGCCTCACATGTGGTTCTGTTGATTTCCCTCTGGGCTAGTTCCTGTGTACCTTTCGTTGATTTCTGTGACTGATTGCTTCTATTCTGTCTATTACTACACTTTTATCTTATATGTGCCCAGTCGGCCTATGATACCTACTGGGTACCTTATGCTTCGCATTTGGTGCTCACCCCTACCCCCTGCATCTTTGGGTACAGATCCTAGCGTGGGCCATCGCCGTTAGATCGCTGTGATTCGTGCTTGGAGATCTGTTGGGGACTACTTCAGGCTGAGGGTGAGCTCTTGGCGATCGGAGCTTAGCTTTAGTTTATCTGTTGCTTCATGTACTCTATTACCATTCAGAGACATCTGTATATATTCTTTTGGTTCATTTGCACTCCATGTATGTAGTTTGGCTCTGTACTATGATACCAGGTCTTGGGTTTGGTTTAGTTTCCGCATATGTATATATTTATATCCCTGTTATCTATTTTATTCGTCTTTTCCCTTATTTGCTAGATAGTAGCCCATTACTAACTGTTCTGGGCTACGGGGATTGGTTCACCTACCGAGAGTTGTAGGTGCCATCATGACCGAGAAATCGGGTCGTGACAACTTGGTATCAGAGCTTTAGGTTCACCGGTGTCATCAGTATATGAGCCAATGTCTAGTAGAGTCCTGCGGATCGGGGCGGAGACGTCCGTACTCAATCTTTGGGAGGCTACAGTGGCATTTTAGGAAATCTGACTCTTTCATTACTTCTGTGTCGTGCGTAGAACCCTTGAAGTTTCTGTAAATCTCATTTATTCTACTTCATTCCTCCGCAGATGGTTCGTAAGAGATCATCGGCATCACGTGAAGATGAGCCTCCCACTCCAGCTAGGGGTCGAGGACGCCCTAGATTAGTGGCACCTGCTACAGCTGCTAGCGTGGAGATAGAGCCCGAGCAGCATGTGGTTCAAGGGGCAGCCCAGGTACCACCAGCTCCAGCGCCAGCTCCAGTACCAGCTCCAGCCGTAGCTCAGTCTCCGTATATTCGGGGATCACTATTACAGCTTTTGGGTGTGATTGGAGAGCGGCCTTCTGAGGTAGCGCAGACATCCGCTCAGGGGGCAGCCCTGGGTGCACAGAGCTCAGGAGCGCAGCCGGCTACTATGGCTCCCCGTGCGGAGGTCATTCCGGTCCCATCTGTTGCACAGCCTCTTGCTCCTCGCCCAGCTATGACAGAGTCAGAGCAGAAGGCGTTGGGTAGGTTTTTTTTGAGGTTAGCACCACTCGCGAGGTTTGCGGGTACTTCTGGACAGGATCACATGACTTTATTACCACCTGTGTGAGATGTTGTTGCATCAGATCTGGGTGTTGGATAGCTCACGGGGTTGGTTATACATACCTATCAGTTTGGAGGGCCCAGCGAAGTTAATGGTGGAGGGGCTCAGGTTTGCTTGTAGACCACCGTTCATCACCTCTTTGACCTGGTCTGAGTTTTATGAAGGCCTTTATGGCCAAGTTCCTACCCCATGGTGATCGGAGGTCGCAGGAGGCAGTTTATCTCACCTTGTACAGGGGTCCTACGAACTATCTCGGAATATGAGACCCGTTTCAATCAGCTAGCACCGTTCGGAGCTATGATCATTCCTACCGAGGCAGATAGGATTCGCAGATTTGTATGGGGTTTGAGGCCAGAGATCAGGCAGCCAGCTGAGATATTGATTGCCAGTGGTCGGTCATTCCAGGCCATTGTAGACTATGCCCGCACTGTGGAGGACTTACAGCGACATGATCAGGGGTCCAGAGATAAGAGGCCTCGACATCAGGGTGTCTATAGTGGTTCCAGATATGGCGGTAGAGGTCCTGGCCAGTGGAGTCAGAGTCATCAGCCACAGCAGTACCAGGGTCAGTCCAGCCGATCGGTTCAGGCTTCACTTCAGACTTTCGGTAGTACCCAGTTCGAGCAGGGTCAGGGCAGCCATCAGGGCTATAGCGGCCAGTCTTCGAGGGGTACAATTTCTGGGGCATCAGGTCATGGTGGTCATATGGGATTTGCTGGTTCATCTCGACTGAGTAGGCCGTCAGGGACTTGTTTTACTTGTGGTGCGATGGGTCATTTTGCTAGAGATTGCCCTCAGCAGGGTACAGTTCATTTGGCCGAGCCTTTACGGGTAGTTCAGCCTCCGGCTAGAGGGGGTGGTCGTATGGGTAGAGGTGGTGCTCCACGCGGTAGAGAAGGTGGTAGGGATGGCGGTCGAGCAGGTGGAGGTCGTCGTCAGTTTTACGCGGTCCCTAGGAGACCAGAGACAGAGGCCTCAGATGCTGTGATTACAGGTACAATTTTTGTGTGCCATCAGCCTGCTATGGCTTTATTTGATCCTGGATCCACTTGTTCATATGTATCTGCCTACTTTGGGCCTTGTTTGGGGTTGGCTAGTGAGCCATTATCTGTTCCTGTTTCTGTTTCGACCCCAGTAGGAGATTCTTTAGTAGTGGATCGGATTGTGAGATCATGTATGTTATCTATTGGTGATTCAGAGACTTGGGGAGACTTGATGATTCTTGATATGCTAGATTTTGATGTGATACTGGGCATGGACTGGTTATCCCCTCACCGTGTGGTTTTGGATTGTTATGCGAAGACCATTACCATAGCTGTGCCCGGTGTATCCCCGGTTGTGTGGCAGGGTTCTGTTAGCCATGCACCATCTGGGATCATCTCTTGTCTTCGAGCTAGGAAGTTGATTGCCCGTGGGTGTTTAGCTTATCTAGCATATGTCCGAGATGTTAGTGCTGACCCCACTTATCCTGAGTCTGTTCCTGTGGTTAGAGACTTCCTCGATGTGTTTCCTACCGACCTGCCAGGCCTTCCACCTGAGAGAGATATTGATTTTGCTATTGAGTTGGAGCCGGGTACTAGGCCCATTTCTATTCCCCCTTACCGTATGGCTCCTGCTGAGTTGAGGG
>QJPP01004719.1:0-89118 GCA_003996215.1 Jaltomata sinuosa
TTCTACCAATGGTATGTTTATTGAAATCTGCTTCAGCATGGTCATGAAGTTCAGGAACTTACCATCGTCAGCTTTCTTCTTCAAACGCTGTGGGAAAGGAGGTGGTGGCCGAGGCATCATAGTTGGAGGCTTTTCAGCTTCCTTGCTTTTCTCCGCGGGCTTTGGAGTTTTCTCCTCTACCGCCTCTTCATCATCCGCAACATCACCTTGAGTCTGAATTACCGGATGTGATTCCGGTAATATTTTTCCGCTTCTTGTGGTGATCGCCATACAGCTAGCGTCATTCCTCGGATGAGTCGTGTCACTCGGCAAGGTACCTGTCTTCCTTTGGTTTAAAGATGCCGAGATCTGACCCACTTGCTACTCTAATTGCTTGATTGCGGTGGAATGTGACTCTACTACCTGACTCAATGTTGATAACTCAGTCCTCATCTCCTTTACCCCAGAGTCAGTCGATTCCACCTTTAGCAGCATCTTCGCCATCATGCTCTCTAGCTTGGCCGTCCCTGTCTCGGTGTTAGCTCTGTCCCGATTGCCAGGTGGTACATACAACCCACCTCTATCAGTGTTGTTCCTCCAGTTTCCCTGGTCGCGCTCTCTGTAATCAGTTTTCTCATAGTGGCTGTCTCTCTGATAGTTCCGACCTTGGTTTCCTTGGCCATTGGCCTGGAAACCCCCCAAGTAATTCGCCTCCTCAGTTTCCAACTCTGCTGCTCTACCTTGCGAACACACGGCTTTCACCTTCTCAATACTTCCTGACATCAAGTGCTTGGTCAAGAGGTCCATTTGCGTTTTTAGATGCGCCATGTCTTGGTCGCGCTCCTCCTCTTTTCTGCGCTGCTCAGCTGACACACCAACTACATACGTACTAGCTGCTACCTCTGAATCTCGTGTATGCCAGGCCCTATTTGTTTTGGTGAGCCTGTCCAAAGTAGTTGTGGCCTTAACAAAAGTGAGACCCATGAATGCACCACCTGCTGCGTTGTCTAACGTCGGCTTGGTAGCCGAATTCAGTGCCAGGTAGAACGTCTGTATCAAAAAGTCATCGGTCAACTGATGGTTCAGGCATTGTGTTATCTTCTTTTTGAATCGCAACCAAGTCTCGTGCAATGCTTTGTGTGGTTGCTGCCTGGAGTTGCTAATCTCGTCCCTCAACTGTATCATCCGAGAGGGAGGAAAGAACCTTTCTAGGAAAGCTCCTCTCAACTCTCCCCAAGTTGCGATAGAGTCGGGGGTCAGCTCTGTCAACCACAACGCTGCCTCATCAGACAGAGACAACGGAAACAACCTGAGCCTGATCGCTGTCTGACTCACGCCTGGCAGTTCGAACGACTTGCATATGCCCACGAAATTCATTAAGTGCCGGTTTGGATCATCACCAGCGACACCAAGGAACACTCCTCTCAAGTTCAACAGCTGTATAATCGTGCTAGTAATGTTGAACTTGGCTCCGGGCGCTAGTGGCGGAAGAACAATGGCGCCCGTAGCGCCAGCTCCATCTAAGTCGAGATCCTCATCATTCCGTGCGATCTCATCTTGCAGACCACCAGCATTCAGATTTTGTTGGGCCTGCAGTTCTGCAGCGATCCTCGCTGCCTCTAGTTGTGCGGTCATATTCCGCCTCAATGTTCTAGCAAGCTCGGGGTCGTAAGGTAAAATTTGTTCCCCCGATCTTCGGGTACTTGGCATGCACAACTGTGTACCCTGTCAAAGAACAAAACAACAAATAAACGTAAAGCAGGAAATTATGACTAAGAGTCAAATAAACACACCAGACTTAATTAACAACCGTATTCCCCGGCAACGACGCCACTTTTTGATAACGCCCAAACTACACCTCTAATTAAAGAAGCGTAAGCGGTCGTAGTCAAATATAGAACCCAACAAATGTTGGGGTCGAATCCCACAGAGAATATGGTGAAGATTAAGCCTTTAGTGAAGTATGTGACTAGTCGTCAATAGTTTCCGATAAATAGGGGGGTTTTGTGTAAACAATGCGTAAACAAAACGAACAATTAACTTATGAATGATAATCAATAGGAGAATGAACTAGGGAAGTGTTTACCATGGCGTTAGTAACAATGTCGATTCTAGGCTTAATCGGGTTCTTTTTATATGCGTGTCACGATGTGATTGAAGTAATGGTATCGTCTAAACGTTTCTCAACCAAATAGACAAATTTCCTTTTCTATTCTCTCGACCTCAAAAAGATGTGCTTTTTAGATTTCAATCCTAAACATCAAGTAGATTAATCTAGTTACAGCATTAATCATAAGACAAGAGTTGGTAGTCTCGAATCCTCGTCGTTAATCAAGTTTCCCGGTTTTAATCTCTTTACTCAAGCAAATTTAAACCTAGGCATGTTCTAATGTTTGAAACCACTAGAAAACGTTAAATAATGAATGATTAACAACGTGACAATACATATATTGAACCCGTCGCTACCCGGAATCTATATCGCTACCTTAGCCATGGCTCCCACAACCCTAGTTGTGGGAGGTTTAGTTACTCATGCTTGTAGAAGAATAAAAGAAAGTCATGTTCATAATAAAGAAAAGAGATCCTTACAATGTAGTGAGAACAATCTTTAATTATTCCAAGAACAAGAAACCAAAGATCAAAAGAACGAATCAAGAACAAGATTAAGGAGAAGGAAACCGTGTGTAGCGCGTTTCCTCTCTCAAAACTCGCTCAAAAACTCCTAAAACTATTGGGAGAACTATTGTATAGTGAATGCATAATGAAAATAAAACTAACATAGGGTATTTATAGGAGTCTAGGAAACCAATCCCAAAAACGCTCGGATTCCGCGTCGCGGACTGCCTAAGTGTGACGGCCAGGATGACGGACCGTCACAGGGTTGACGGACCGTCGCCTGGACCGTCACCCTTAGGCAGTGGACTGCCTCACTTGCTGCCTTGGTGTGACGGTTTGGGTGACGGACCGTCACACCCTTGACGGACCGTCACCTGAACTGTCACTCTTATCCAGCATGCTCTTTTTCGCGTATTTCCTTCCGTTTCCATGTTTGTCTCCATTTCCTATAAATATAACATAAAAACATCAAAAACGACGATGGTTGCTTGAAAACGTACGATTGTTCTTAGTTAAAAGGAGTCGAAAGTGACGTAAAATAGCGGCACATCAGTCAATAGGGGGTCAACATTAATTTTTCATATTTCTTTTTGGTTTGACCCAACCCGACCTAGCATTTCCTTTCTCCTTCCCCGCCTCTAATAACATTTTGACATCATTTTTTGAGGTCAAATTAATTCCCTCATCACTCCTCTCTCTCTCTCTAACTCCCTTTCTATCTCAAATTCACGACTCCAAAACCCCTACCCCATAGACGATCCTCACCACCATCTCCTACACACACAACTCACAAGGCACTCTATTCATCAAGCTTGTGCAATAGGCTTTTAAAACCAACAAAGTAAGTTCTTTTCTTCCTTGTAGTTGGTTCTCAATAACTAAAAGGTTTTGATGGGTTGAAATTTGATCATATTTCTTAAAAATCATAACCCTAAGTGGTAAAAGTGTGTTTGATAGTAGGGTGAATGAATGGGTTGTGTTGGAAGTTTGGAGGTATTGTTGTTTATGAATGCCATATGGTTTTTGGGTGTTATATTGGTTGTATATGTGGTGAGAAATTGATTGGAATGATAAAATTACAGAGAGAGAAAGGTTTGTGCGCTGATTGGATCCTACGGGCCTTCACACGGGATGTTTGAGGCACGACGGGACGTCAGACAGGGCGTAGGGCTGGCCAAAAACTTGATAAAGTTTCTGGCTGGTTCCTATGCCTAATCAGACGGGATGTCTGACCTCTCACGCCCGTGGCAGGAGCCCGTGACAAGACTGATGTCCTTAAAAACCCCACTACCACCTTCTGATGCCCTGTCCCATGGGACGTTAGACCTCCCATGCCTGTGGCACAAAGACGTGGGAGGAGGAATTCCTCCTGTAAAATCACTGGATCACTCCGCCGCCCGGCCCTCTCAAGCCCGTGGGAAGTTCTTTTTTTGAAAAAATTCTCTAAGTGTTAAATTTTTTTGTGTTTGCTTATTTGTCCCCGATCTCTAACAATGGTTCCTTGCAGGTACTAAATGGCTCCAAAACCACAACTGAGGCGAGGGGGGCCAGCAAAGCAAAAGATAACTCCGTACCATCCCGGCTAAAGGATTACCCCACTGATTCTGAAGCCGAGAAAAGTGATTCTAACAACGCCCCCCTCATTAAATTTGTACCAAGGAAGCTAGTGGTATCCTCCTCTCACTCTGAAGAGGAGGGAACCAAATCAACCAAGGATAAGCAATCATCCTCTTCCGGGTCCTCAGGATTCGGCACTGAAAGTGAAGAGGCACCTACAGAAAAGGAATTGATCACTCAAGTTTCTAGTGGCACCGGAGGAGAATCCGGAGATGAGGAAGGCTCTGGCTCTGAACATGATTCTGAAAAAGCTGAGAGAGGAGGGGAAGACTCTGACACAGAGACGACCACTCCGGAGCAGAGTACTTTTTCTCCATCTATTCCTTATGCTATGATAGGACGTGCTCGAGAAACGGTGAGATGGGTTGTTGAAGGATCGAAGGCCATCTATGATTATGGCCTTGTAGAGACTGGAAGAGGTCATCTGAGGAGGCCTATTGCTGAAGAGTGGAGGATTGATCCTTTCAAGCTAAATAAGTTCCCCAAGTTGGATGAGTATTTCAGACATTACAAACTGGGATGGACTACAAAGCCCCTTTCCCGATTACCAGCCAACTCTCGTAAGGGAGTTTTATACTAATTATCAGGCTATACAGGAAGGGTTGCGCAATAAAGGACAAAAGATCACAGAATTGCCCGCTCTCGAGAGCGTTCCAATTAGGGGAATTCCCATTAACATCTCAGCATAAATAATAAATAGATTCTTATTCGGGCTAGGATACGAGGCACCCACAGACCTGGTTAACTCTGAGTATCGAGTAAAGCATGATGAGAAAAGGACTCAATGGTTGGCTAAGCTCCTAACTACTATCGGCACACCACTATGGCTTGAATAAGACAAACCGATCATTCTGAAGGCCTCCTTATCCTTCGAAGCTGAATTTTGGTGGGCTATTATATGACTCTGATTGATGCCGACCAGTGCAGACAACCAGCTGACTTTGGATAGAGCTATTCTAGTGGCCTCCCTCGTGTCCCAACGTAATTTGAATTTCGAGCAGATCATAGCTGAGGAGATCAGAGACAGAGTGACCAAGCCTGCCTCCTCCTACCCATTCCCTTGTTTAATCATAGAGATATGTGAGGAGGCTCAGGTGCCCAGATTTGGGGGGTTAGATCACCCTGTTGGAGCTACACGGACCCATCATCCGGAGAGGTCCAAGGATGAGACCAGGGTGATTGGTTTGACTGGAACTACAGAGCCATTGGATCTAACTCTTGAGGAGAACGTCCCCACACCGGATGTGACAGCATCCCCCACTACTAGACCTACCCCACAGGGTAGTCAGTCAGAGCAAAATGTTGCTGGTCCATCCACTTCAGCAGCTAAGCCAGGCCCCTCTGCAACACCTTCAGACACTGATTCTGCTACTATCTTTGCATTCCACCCGGCAAACTTTGCGAACACTGTCACACTTGATCTCAAAATGCAAATGAATGCGTTCGCTCTACAGTTTCAGCCGATTGTGAACGCCTCTATCCAAAAGGCCATAGCACCGTTCCTCACTGTCAACTCCCGAATAGATGCTTTGTAGGATAGGGTAGATGAGCGCTTAAAGGAGATGGGTGTGCTTGAGTTGGACGGTATGAAAAAGGAGATTGCAGAGCTGAGGGCTGATGTTCATAAATTGGAAAATCCTCTGCCGACCCACGACAGAGCATCGATTGTTTTGCCACAGGTCACAGAGGAGCCAACGCTAAATCTATGGGATTTTGTAGATCCCGAGATCCATACAGCACATTTGAGTTCAACTACAACAAAGGAGTCCGAGAAAATTGATGAACGTCCTCTTAAGCCTACCAACGCATAAAAGAAAAAGGAAAAGTAAGCATAAGCAGGTTCAAGAGGGTGATGCTCCGCTTAGCCTGAAGTCTCAAAAGAAGAAAGAGGAGAGAGCTAAAAAGAGGGCCCAAAAAGAGATGGGTAGAGCATCAAAAGGGTCTTTGGCCATACAACAGATTGAGATTAACGGTGTTAGTCGAGGTGGTTCAGCGAGTGGTATTGCTGAACAGGTTGATATCCCTTCTTTAGACCCTATTGTGGGAGAGGTTACTGATAAAGCTGCTTAGGAAGCTGTTACTATTTAGGAGAGGTCTGCGAAGGCAGCCTCTAGTGAAGAGAGTACTATGGGCACCACTTGTGAGGGCCCGACAGATGTTACACCTGGTACTGGCGCTTATGCGCCACAGGTATATTCTCACTCCCATTTGTTTATACTTTTTGAGCATTGAGGGCAATGCCCTTTTCTTTTTGGTAGGGTGGGGGCAGTACTGGATGAGTTGGTTTTTCGTGGGTACTCACAAGGTACCCGACTCCTTAGGGTTTACTTGCATGTGTTCTTTCCCTAAGGATTTTAATTTCTATTGAACCGGTATGTTTAGGATAGGTTGTATATAGTAAAAGAAGAAAAGGAACTTGGTGCAGTCTATGATGTGATTTTTGAACTGGATTTGAATTGAAAAACTGGAGACCCCCTCCAAAATTTTGAGTGTTCATATTAGTATATGGTTCTGATAGACTGACCATTGTGGATCCTTGCATGACATTGTGTTTATCAATTTGATGATTGGCCTAAGCTAGAGTACGAACCTGATAAGTAGCATGTGACTGTCGACTCTGTGCCATGTGTTTGTGAGCTAAATTTGTTGGGTTCTTGCTTTGTGTGCCAATCTAGAACTTGCCCAATTAGTAGTGCCAAGGTCATAGGGTATTTGGTTAGGAAAGGATCATAGGCCATTTTTTAATTAGTCCATTTTATCCCAAAAGACCGACTAAATGATTTAATACCCTTTGATCCCTGATTTTGAGCCTGCATTGACCCTTTTTGTTGTTTAGCCTAATCATCTTCCCTGTTTCTTGTTATGAACCTTTAGTTTGGCTCTGGTCCCTCCTTGGACATTGTGTACCTCAACTCAGTAAAATTACCTAAGTTGAGGGTGGTTACTGTAGAGGTGAGTAAGAAGTTTGGGTATGAATAGAAGAGTTTAGAAATAAAAATGAGAGAAAACGGGTGCGGCGGCTATGTTAAAGAAAAGAAAAAGAAAAAAAGAAGAAGAAAAGCAAAGAAAAAGAAAATAAAAGAAAGAAAAATAAGTGAGTCTGAAACAAAAGCCGCACCTGTCACTTGTTGAAAAAGAAACAATAAAAAGGGAGAAAAAGGGAGGAAAAGAGTAAAAGTTGTCTGTTGGGTGGAATCAAGATAGCATAGTGTCAAGGAGGGTTTAGTCACTATTCCCTATATCTATCATACCCATCTCCAAGCCTACGTTACAAGCCGAGAAATTCCTATAGTGATCCTAACCCAATTGTTCGAAAACTGAGGCATAGAAAATAAGGGCAAGCCTATGGTATTGTGCACGCATTGCTTGAATATCTTTTTGAGTGCGAGTGTTTAGTTCAGTCCCTAAAATATAATTGTGTTACTGTGTGAGAGGGACTTCTTTGTAGTGAGGGCACTAGTGCGATTTTGACTGCTAACTGTTAGTGTAAATCTCATATGTGTATGCCAGGTCGTCTATTGATAAGGTAATGTCATCCGTGGATCCCATTGTGTTATCTTGATGAATGGAACATATGCACTGATTTTTGTATTGAAATAAGAGGGGGGTACTTGTTGTGTATTGAATTGATAAACCAAAAGACTGACATAGTTCCTGATTTTCTTTCGCTTAAGCATCGTTTAGTTTTGTTTTTGTGTCTGTTGCTTGAGGACAAGCAAAGATTCTAAGTTGAGGGTGTTGATGTGTCGGGATTTGATGACACTTTTGACGCTTAAAACATAGGATTTTTGGGAGTTCTTGAGCACTTTTAGTTGTATTTAATGTCGTTTATTGAGTATGCAAGGAAAAAGTAGGAAGTAGAAAAAGAATGCCAAAAAGTTGCAGTTTCAGGGAAAAAAGGAGGCCACCACGGGCGTCACATCCACGACGGCCTGTGGGGCTGACCGTTAAAGTGAGGCAGCAGAAGTGCCAAGTCTGGAGAGCCCCGACGGGCTGGCAAACTGCTAGTGGTAGACACGACGGGGTGTAGCCTTGCCCGTCAAAGTGCTCCAGGAGATTATGCTAAGGGTAAAGGAAAGACGACGGGCTCCAAGATGTCCCATCGCCAGCCCGACGTCCCATGACAAGACGCCCGTGGGAACTTGGCAGGGAAGCTTGAAAAGGACCAAGTGGGGCGACGTGAGACAGCAATGGCCGCCACAGCTACGACTTCCCATTGACCCCAGACTATGGGAACGTGGTAGTGAATTTTCTGAAGACTTAAAGAAGGCCAACAGGCACCCACGACGCCCATCGCCTCAGCGATGGCTCGTGAGGTGACCCGTCAGATCTGACCGCATCCAGTTTTCCCAGTCTTATTAGTATTTGGCTTCTTTGTCTATAAATACTTTACCCTAGGTTTTATTTTACGGTTGTTACTTGTGGTTACTAGTTTTTTCACGAATTATTTCAAGTTATTTTTGGATATTTGGTACTTTGATTTTGGTATTGATTTTGGATACAAGTTCTTGGTATTAAAGTGTTCTTGAGATTGTTCTTCAAGATTCCAGTTTTCTTTATTCTTATTTGTAAGTATCTCTTGATGATTGCTCAAACAAATATTAATCGCATGCTTATGAACATGAGTAGCTAAATCCACAACTAGGGTTGTGGGAACCATGAAGGATTAACAAAGTAGGCAAAGTACTTAGGTAATCTAGGGAGGTGCTTATGCATGTATTGTTCTTCCCTTCGTTTTGATTACTTTTTAACGGTGCGCAACATTATAACTTGCCTTATCCTTAATTGCTGGACCAAGGAGGTAACAGATGGGAAAAGGATTGTTAACAACGAGATTTGAGGCTATCAACCCTCATCTAATAGCTTGACCTTGTCCAGGAATAGCTAATCTGGGATCAAGGGTAAAGGTTAGTAAAGCAACACTCGCGCCGGACCAAGGCGTATGGTGAAATTCACCTATTTGCCGGACTAAGGAATTAGGTGAACTTAACTTATTGATTCTGCATGCTAAGCACCAAACTAGTTTACCAAGTACAAAAGCCTTACTAAGTTATGATCTCATGGGGAACACTACCCTAGTAACTTCTCTTATTGGTAACAATTGTTGAAATTAATCTCTGTTACTTGTTTACTTTTGATTTACAATAATTAGTTGTTACTTTAAAACCTCCCCCTTTGCGGGAAATAAATGACTAAAAGACCGAATAAACACTAATTGATCCTAGTCCTACCATATTCCCTGTGGGATCGACCCCAACCTTTAGTTGGGTTCTATATTTGAACAGCGACCACTTGCGCTTCTTTTAAAGGTGTAATTTGGGCGCATCATCTATTCCTTGAGTTCTATGTTTTGTTGTTGGTTGGGCTGTTTTCTCTTCAGTTTTCCCTGATTTAGTCTTCATTCGAGGACGAATGATCCCAAGGGGGAGATATTATAACACCCCGGAACTTGATGCGCTTTAAACTTAAGAAATCTAAAAAACTTTGAAGTTTCCAAAGGATAACAGGTCCAAACCAGAGACTGTGGTTTGACCCATGAGTCATGGAATGGATCCTTGGTTTAAGTTTGCCATGCTCAGACTATGGTTTGAGAACCACGAGTTGGTTCTATGGACCGTAGGTCATTCTACGGCCCATCTTGTCAACTCGTGGTATCAGACCTGAGATCTGACTGATTCCCAGGAACCACGAGTCAAGATGATAGACCGTAGTTTGAATTACGGGTCAGTCCTGTTGACTCATGCAACTTGATCAGAGACCAAATCAGTTCCCAGAAATGACGACTAGACTCTATGACTCATGATCTATTTTACGGGTCCGTCCTATTGACCCGTAGTTTGGCTTCTGCAGCTTGTTCTTTGGTTTGGAACGATGGATGGAAACCACCAGCCGTGGTTTGGTCTAGGGTTTGTGGAACCCATCTGTGGTCCCTGAAAGTCAACTTTTTCCAACTTTTTCCTAATTACGTCTCAGGGGTATTTTAATCATTACCCACTCTTTTAACTCCTAAATGATATCTTTTTGACTATTTCTAGAAGGGTTTTTACCCTCATTAGCCTAAGTCCCTTCTCATTACCTCATTCATCTCCCAAAAAGGAAAAAGAACTCTCTCAAGCTCAAGATCTCAAGCTCCAAGATCAAACCTCCTATTCTTTTCTATTTCAAGTGGGTTAGCTTAAATCAAGGTATGTGGGTATTCAACAATGGGTTCCTCTCACCTTTGTGCCTAAAATCCCCAATTCTTATTTTGCATTAGGAACTTGTGAAATTAGGGTTTTGATCTAAATTGGGGAAAACTTTGTGAAATCAGTTTCTATGTCTAAATTCATGGTTTCTTATTACTTATTTATGATTTGATCATGATTCCTTTATTGGGTTTAAAAGCCCAAGCATTAAAGTTAATTTCTAGCATGATTTCATTAAATTGCATATTTTCAAGTGAAATTGGGCATGATTAGATATCATGACTTTATGAACTTATGGGATTGCATGCCTAATTCTTAAATTATGAACTTAGAAGGAAAAGTATGATTTCAATTATGACTATTCTTTACTTTAATAACTATGATATGAGAATTGCATGAAACCCGATGTGTCTTCATGCTTTTCAAAAAAGATTTGGTATTCGATTATACCTTCATGAACTTATGAGCTATATGCATGTTTTCGGAGTAGTATTTAGCACCGAGTGATAAGGGTTCGATTACCCAAGTCCAAACACTATGTTGCCAGTGTAGGTTATGATTTTTCCAATGGGCTAATGAGAGTGGATCCACATCTTGATTAATGGTGTCCTTGCCTTAGCGGGGCATAGGACAACTTTGCCAATGAGGGTTATATAGTTGGGTATAGTGGCCCGTGCTTTTGCAAGGTTCGGGATAGCTTTGCTAACTAGGGTTATATAATTAGATTTCATATAGCTCACATGGTCTATTGTCAGTTATAAGAAACTCCCGTATGAAAGTTTTGACTTGTTTAAACTTATGATATCTACCTTGAGTTTTGACTCTTATTTCATGATTTACTAGCCAATTTATGACATCTACCTTTGAAACTTCATTTATGCATGAACTAAGTTCTTATAAATGTTTTGAGCACGTTTTCATTATTTTCATGCATCTCTCATATACTCGGTACATCCTATAGTACTGACGCATATCTTGCGCTGCATCCTTTGATGATGCAGATTCAGGCTCGTTCCCTCATACTCGTGGCTAGATATCGCCGGAGTCCCAGCTTCCAGTGGTGAGACCTCATTATCCAAGGCCCAGTATTAGACCTATTTCCCTTATGTTGTCTTCTTTGGATTTCTTGAGCTAGTTGGGGTCTTGTCCCATCAACTCTTATGATAGTTTAGAGGCATCAGACATAGCTAGACTTGTATTTTGATGTATGGAGTTGGTACTTCTTAGACTTGTTCTTATTTTAGTTATTGTTGCCTATCTTTAACTAGTATGCTTTCTCTATGCTTTTTGAATGGATATATCTGAGTATGCTATGACCAAGGGTTATTCTAGGGCATTCATGCTCCGGATCCCGTGTTACGTCTAGGGGGTAATCTCGGGGCGTGACAAGAAAAGATCATGAAGTCTGTAAAAAGAATATTCAAGATAAAAGTCCACAAACATATAGACTCAATTATCCAAGCAATATAGTAGTCCCTGTCAAGCAAGAGTTCTCAATATATTGGGAATTATGACTAAGAGTTATAAATATACAAGGTCTTTTACATGAGACACACACACTTATACTAAGAGAAAAGGCAGAACACAATCAGATAAACAAGAGCAATATTTGAGAGAATTTTGACTGATGATTGATGTGCACCTGATACAAAAGACCATCTTGAAGAACTTGTTTCATAGTCATATATTTTACAGTCTTCTAGCCTAGTTTGTATATTAGAAAATTTAATTGAGTTGTAATCTATTCTTTCCTAGATTCATGTTTAGGGAACAATTAGTGAAGTGTGTGTTGACTTCAAGTTGGGAATAACTTGAAGTGGGTTTGACGATCTGGTTGAGTATTGATGTTTAGAAATTAGAGTTAGTTACTAGGATGGAAGAGTTGTAATTTGAATTCTGTTGAGGATAATTAATTTTGTGAAGTTTGAGAGAAATCTTGCAGAGGTATAGTTTGTGGGTTTTTACCCTTGTGAACAGAGTGGTTTCCATATAAAAATATTGTGTCATTATTTTTACTTTCCTTAATTCTTTTTAAGTTATCACATTGAAATGAATATTTTAAGTTGATGCATTAATGAGTTAGGATTGCATAAAATAACATTGCTTAAATGATATCCTCTATGTCTGGATAAGAGAAAAGAATATATATAAAAGATTAATGTCCAATGCAAAAGGTATTCAAATTATAATTTATACTAATATTTTTACATTAAGATCACATATAATCGAATTCAACTAGTTGGAAAGTTAAATATCTATAGTGGTCGATTGGTCAAATATTTCATGTCTCAACTCCAAGCATATATCATCATAACATATCTAAATGGGTTTGATAATAGAGAGACTAAGCTCATATATTTTTTGTGTAAATTATTAAGACAAAGTCCCTTATAAATACAAGTGACACAACTCTCGTGGGATAGGCATAAAAAAGATTTGAAATTAACTCTAATTACACTACATAAGAGTCCTGCCCATAGCTTCTAGTTGATAATCCTGGGGATACATTAATCAGAGATTCAGTAGGATAAGTATCATTATCTTTAGGATCCCCTGCTAGTACGTTATGATGTAGTAGCAATAACAAGCTTGCCTCGAAAGAAACTGAACCTTCTTGTTGACAAAATCTTGGTTAGAATGTTAGTGAGTTGATCAACAGAGTTGACAAACTGCATGTCCAAGTCCTTATAAGCAACCTTCTACCTGAAAAAGTGAAAATCAATCTCAATATTTCTGGTACGAGCATGGAAAATAGGATTTGTAATCAAGTAAGTAGTGGACAGATTGTCACACCATAATGTAGGAGCACGGTGGCGGCGGAACACGGAGTTCTTTGAGAAGTTCTAAATCCAGGTTATCTTACTTGCAGAAGCAACAAATCCACGATGCTCAGACTCAATATTGTCATGACCCAATTTTTCAGGTCATGATGGCACCTACTACCCCTCAGTAGGCAAACCAATCCTCATAGCCCAGAACGGTTAGTAATAGGCTACTACCTAACTAATACGCACAATAAGTAGAAATAAGCGGAAGCAGATATAATAGAGAACAATGCGGACGTAAATAACTTCAAAATACATATACAAGGAAGCAACACCAACTCCAAGACTTGGTATCGATAGTACAGGAGCTTCTAATAGAGTACAAGTGCTAGAAGTAACAAAAAAGAATATACAACTATCTTCGAATAAATAAAGAGTGACAGTGCCAAAATATGAGATGCGGTCAATCCCCGATCATCAAGCGCTCACCCTAGTCTTGAATATCCAAAATTGCACGAGTCTCCATGCGATCAACGACAAAATCTCACACTAATATCTGCACCAGAAAGATGCAGAAGTATAGTATGAGCACCAATTTCTAAGCAATGTTTACCCAGTAGGCATCATCAGCCGACTGAGACCATTTAAGATATAAAAATATTAATATAGCAGATAGCAAAGAAGCAGTCACAAAAGCAATTGAGAAAGCACATGGAACTATCACGGATAGAAGTCAACAAGAATTACAAACATGTTATGCTAGCCATAGAATATATAGATAACACAGAACACAGGTGAAGGGAATAAGAACGCACCTGGATTCCTTACAACAATAATATATATAAAAGAGAGTTTAGAAAAATGGCGGTATACCGGTAACCTCAAGTGAAAAGGGAAAGAAGGAAAGCAAGTAAACATAATCAAACTGGAAGCAACAAAAGTAATGGAATCATGCTTAAACACCACTTCAAGATCAGAGAAATCAGATAGCAATCTCACAATTACGACCCTAGGATAGGATAATCTACACCACAAGGAAATTGGAAAGCCAATAACCAGCATCACGGTAACATGGAATCCACTAACCCACAACAGCTCAAAAGGCCACATAATCAGTGCCTCAACAATATAGGACCCACTAATCTATCACGATTAAAGGCCGAATAATCACAACCTCAACAGGCTAGAAACCACCAATAGCCGAAGACCATAACAAGCTCTACAATACGACAGGAGTAATATTATCTACCTACAGTCCCAATAGCCGCCCATACAACTGAGGAACACAATCAAGTAAAAACAAACCCTCCGACATCCCATACTACCAAATAGTACACTTAGCAAATAACAAACAAGGGTGGAATTTGGATACAATATGCATGATGATGTGATATGATGGAACTAGTGATAGTAACCTTGTATGTACCTCCTCCGACGCCTATAGGCCCAGCAGGTAGGATCCATGGAAGGACACGGACCGAATACCTTAACTACATTGTATACCCCTCCTCCAGCACACTCGACACATAGCCCCTGGTCCAGATCAGCAAGGTCCATGGAGGTCTGTTACGACATACTAAATGCAAAGTTTCAAAGTATAGATCTATTATCAAAATCTCATAGTACATGCCCGAATTTGATCATGGTCTAAATCAGTACTAGCAGTCTCAAAACTTCGTCAAAGGATGCCCGAAGTGTATTCGGGTCTAAATCAGTAATCAAGTCATAATAATCCTTATAAAGGGAGCCCGGAGCGTATCCGGGTCTAAATACATAGTAAAAACATTTCTAGCAATCCATCACAACCGAGTCTAGCATCAGTGTGAAAACTGGTGATAAGATAATCATAATATCCTCTCTACTCCAAGAGGTTTCATAAAAATCAGTTCAAAAACCCTTTCATAGTCATTTTATAAAAAATGGGCCCTCAGGGCCATGCAAAGTTTAGAAAACCATTTATAGCAGGCCCGAAGCCAAATCAATAGTAAAACATGAAGAAAAATCCTTTGCATGAATGATATGCTCGCAAATAATAGATTATCCCAACAGCTCACAAACAATCCTATTAGCCCTACACAGGCACAATCAGCTCTACAACACATATATCTAGCCTAAAGTAACATCTCGATATCTGGGACTCACGGACATTCCCAATTATCCCACTGTCTGTGGTCCAGAGGCATATACAAAGGCCACACGGGTAATATCACAATACTACAACGAATACTACAACCAACGTAAGAAATAAATGGATCGAAGAGATGGACAACGTATGGGGGTACCAACCTAGAAAGCCAACCCAAGGATACTAATTAATGCAGTTATAGACTATATACGCAGAGTCTGGATAAAAAAACCATAACCTACCTGTCGTTCAACAATTAGCTGCTGGAAAGGCATCGGCCAAACTTGAACTGCTCCGATAAAGCCCAAATCACAAACACACTATCAATACAATATTTTATGAATCAAGACAAAGCCAATGATACCCATAATGCTAGAAACATAGCCGGGCCAAAATCCAGGTCACAAGCAGGCCCTGGAACCCAAAGTCAAAAAACGTAAAACACCACGGTGTTCCCTATATTCTCGTGAGAACATGCTCAAAATTTGAGTAGAAACGGACCAACAATGGGGCTCAAAACAACCCTCGAACAAGAATTTAAAGAAGGGAATTTATGAAAGAAAAACAGAAATTAAAGTGGAACTTACCCGATTTAGAAGTCAATAAACGTTCAAGGATCGTCAAAATAATAGCCTCCAAGTAGTTGGGTTGATCAAGGTGTGAAAATGGTGGTTTTATGAGCTATTTTAATGGAAGAATTGATTTTGATTTTAGAAATGAAAGGGAAAGAGAAGCTGCCAGCCCCTTTAAAGCTGCCACGCCCAGGCGCAGGGGCACCCAGGCAGCGCGCAGGAGCGCAGGGGCCATGGCGGGTGCTGATGCGCAGGGTCACAGGTGCTACGACGTTGGCACAGGCGCTAGGGCACTTGCACGCCCAGGAAGGCGGGCATGCAGGTGCACTGCCAAGGCGCAGGCGTAGCCCAGGCGGTGCCCTGGCACCACACCAGCAGCCAACAGTAATAAAAAAATGCCAAGGGCAGATTTTCAAGCGGCAGACCCCAGGAACGCATCTGGTGTCCTGTGAACACAAATGAGCTGAGCTATTAAACTAGAAACAACATTTTGGATCGAATGAAATCAAAGAAAATCCTATTGAAGGTCGATTTAATAAAAAATGGACCCCGCGCCCAAAATCAACCTTTAGGCCAACTCTTCCAAAATGGAACCTAAGGTCCGAAAACAAGTCCAGAAGCCTCGGGACCCAAACCAATGGTCCCTGTAGCCTAAACTCGATATTTCGGAGCTAACAACACTGACAAAATTTCTATCCGAGGTCGTCTTCTTCAAATGTTTACCAAAGTCAACCATACATGCCTAACTAACTCGAAAAAACACAGAATGAGAGAGAATTCCAAGCTGAATAGCTCTCGGATCCTGACCAAAGGTCCAACTAGACCAAAGTCCATGCTCCAGAGCTAACGGAACTGTCATAATTTGTTTTCGAGCAGAATTGCTAAGAATGTTGACTGAGGTCAACGATTTCCTAAGTTAAAGCTCTATAAGAGGGAAACGGCCATAAAGACCAAACAAATGGCCCGGCCACCAAACTACCAGTCCCAGTAAGCCATAAATGACTTGAGGCCGCTACAAGTAAACTTTAACAGTACAAAGAAGGCAAAAACACGAGAATGACCGAAAGAGTCATTACATCATCCACTACTAAAAAGGACTTTCATCCGTGAGTGTCATGAAAGAAGGAAACAGCAGACTCCAGAACTACAAATACAAAGCCCGTACCACTCTCTCGAAAAACTTGGGTATCCTCCTTGACCGGATGGCACCCAACAGAATGAAACCAAGAAAAGCAATCAAGCCTTAACTCCTTACTAGCCAAGCTAGATTCTAACCTTTAACATCCAAAACTTCAAAGGCCTATCAACCAAACCAAACCTTAAGAATCTCAATCAGAATGCATTGACATAATACCGAAACCAAAAGAACCAAGGCGATCAGCACGCAGAACTCGAATCCTTGATACCACAACCAAGTTCACCTAGAAAGTGACTAATCAAAACCTCTAACGCATGACTCATTGATCCGCAAAGCCCTTTATACTAACCTTAACCCTTTGCACCATAATCATGAAGCTTCACACAAGTCGAACACTCGAGCCTCCCTAGAAATATCAACTGACCCACCAGAGATCCATAGTTCTCACTATGCTCAACCTTGAACGAGGTCACTTTTGTACTGAAACAATATCCTTTGACATCTGAAATACTAACCCGTAGCACATTTTCAAAAACTGCAACACTCTGCTCTGAGTGATTATCTACCAATAGACGGATACCTTTGTTAAGATCAATCCCGATACCTACACCTAACTAAAATAACCATCAGAACTTAGCTAAAACTCGCACACCAGGGTTGGGGAAAGGCATATATGAACACCCCATGTCAAAGGAGAATCTCCCAACTGTCTAATAGAACTAACCTTGCTGAATTGTACCAAGTCTGAATCGCCAGAAAGAGAATGAACTAAGGCAAGTTTCCTAAGAAGACCCAAACACCAAACCAAATCTCTGCAAGAAGTGTGGTAAGCCTACCATGAAGTCCATAGCCGTCAACTAAGCCCCAAACTCTAAGAATACCATTGTTGCTCCAAATACTCAAACACCATTCGTATTTAAGATCACCTTACTAGCCAAAACTCATAAATAAGTCCAACACACTGCAAATATCAAGTCAAACACCCTGTAGGCAAAGGAAAGGGTGCCTGAAGTCCATGGTTGCCACCGAGCTATTGGAAACATCCTAACCTTTCAACTTACCTCCTTGGCACAAAATCACTCGGTCTACTGTACCAGTACGCAAACCATCAACTCTGACAGCATTGCAACATACCGTAACCTTTGGCCCACACTTGCCAAGTCTAACCAATATTGGAATCCCATACAGCATACACCTCTCAAAGAATCCACCAAATCAAGACTCTAACTCTCGCAACACAAAGGCAATCACCAACCTCGAAGTGCCATCGGAATCTAAAGTAGCCTTGTTAGCCTCAGTCCACAAAACCTGATAGCATGTAACACACCACCGCTGATCCTCGAACTGATGCCACTGAATTTATACCACCAAGGTAAAATGGACCTGAACTCTGGTAAAAATTCTTCTGGGGTCTGACAAGTCAAACCTAGCCCAAACAGTTAGCCAAGGACTGGATTTACAAGGCCAAAGGCCGTCCTAAAACTGAAAATGAAGAGTTAAACTGACCATACTCACTACTTTTCTGCTCAAAGATGTTGCAACCGAATAAAAACTCACACAAACCATATGAAGTAACCTGCTAGCCCACAATTCTAAAACCCAACTTCAATTGCTAATCAATTCCTCTGTCAAAACCTTGAGTAGACTCATACGCCACCGATGAACACTATAGAAACTGGAGCCAACTAAGCTCTGAATACATAATTTACCCAATCCGTAGATGCTACTGAGACTTGGTCCCTCTAAAGAATATAACAAGGAAACCACGGTCGATGCAACAAGCTCCCAAAGATAGTATCAGAAATAGCCACTACCTCGATGTCTTACTAATAGGAAATTTGACCTTGAGTTCATTTAAGAAAAATGTCACTGCAATCTATAGTCAGTTGAATCAAGTCATCAACACACAAACCCAAACAAACCTTTAGTCATCACCTTAGTCATCTACAAGAACATATATATACGAACAAGGAGTCATCTCCCTCCTTTTTGAAACAAAACAAAACCCTTTCCAGAGATACATCGAAACTGACAAACTCTTTCACAGAAGATCCTGGAGTTGTTCCCTTAGCTCCCACAACTCCACTAGCGACATTTGATAAGGAAAGAAAAGGATAGGCCGAATTCCTAACTCGACCACAATTCTACGGTCAAAACTTAACCGCAATACCACCGCTAAAACTCAACCACAATGCCACAATCAAAAACTCAACCATGATGCTATAGTGAAAGCTTCACCAGAATACTACGATCAAAACTCGTCCAAACTGGAACTAGGGAAAACAATGAAAAAACCCAACCAGGCTTGAAACAGAAGAAAACCATAAGAGTAATCCATTCACATGCTAACTTCCTAAACCAAACAATTAGAGAAGGTTGATTCTAATTTCCCGAGAAAAGAAAATCCATCCTATGCCCACTGGCATAACCATACTATTCTCCTTAAGACAAACCTCAATCTCCAGCACATAACCACCGGTATCACACTAAACCAACAGAAGGACTTCTAGCAAACGCTAGAGAATGGCTTAGGCAATAACCACTACAACTGCTAGAAATTGAACAAATCAAACCAATTCTAGAACCACGATGAAACTAGAAATAAAACCAACCAGGAAAAGAGTCCATCAAAACCTACCCATGAGTCATAACCTGTAACACCTCAGAAATCGAACTAGCTCTCTAAGTTTAAATCTCTGAAAAAATTCATATTTCCAGGAATTATGAGTCCAAACCATGGACCGTGGTTAGAACCACGAGTAGTGGAATGGAACAGTGGTTTGAGTCCTGCAGTTCAACTTCTAGTCTGAGAACTATGAGTTGATTCTACGGACCATAGTTTGGACCACAGACTGTTCTGTCAACTCGTGGAACCTAAACCAGAGATCAGTACTTTCCCCAAGAACTACGACTCAGGTATATGGACCGTAGTTCATTCTACGAACCATCATGTTGACTCGTAGTTCCTTATCTGCAGCTTGAATGTTGAGCCTAGAACTACGGCTCATGTCTACGGGTCGTAGTCTAGTTTACAAGTCGTCCTGTTGACTCATGTTTTTCCTTCTGTAGCCTAACTCTGTGGCCAGGAACCACGAGTGGAAACCACGAGCCGTGGTTTGGTCTACTACTCGTGGAATCCATTCATGATTCCTGAAAGTCGATTTTTCTAGCTTTTTCTTAATTAAGTCCCAGGGGTATTTCAGTTATTACCCACCCTTTTTACTCCTAAGTGAGGTTATTTTGGCCATTGTTAGCATGATTTATAAACCTATTAGCCTAATTCCCTTCTCATTACCTCATTCATCTACCAAATTGGGAAAATAACTTCTTCAAGCTCCAAGTTCAAGCCTCTATTTCTTTTCAATTTTAGTTGGGTTAGCTTCAATCAAGGTATGTGGGTATTCCATAAGGGATTCCCTTCACCCTTATGCCCAAAACCCCAATCTTCTAAATTGAATTTATGGATTTCTAAATTAGGGTTCTTACTCAAATTGGGGAAAAAAATATGGGTCTTCTTTTATGGCATCAATTCATGATTTCTTATTATATATCTATGATTTAATTGAAGTTCCTTAGTTGATTTGAAAAGCCCATATGTTGATGATGAATTTTAGCATGACTTCATAGAATTGCATGTCTTCATGTAAAATTGGTATGTTTAGGTAACTTGACCTCTATTTTCATGAAATTGCATGCCTAATTCTTCAAGATATGATATTAGAAAGGAAAGTATATTTTGAATTATGGTTTTGCAAGGCTTTAAGATTCATGACTTGTGAATTGCATGACATCAAATATGTCCTTATGCTTTTCCAACAGTTTTGGACATTAGATATGTCCCTATGTTTTATGAAAGGTTTGGCATCCAGATATGTCTACCTAAGTTATGAACAGTTTTGACATCATACATGTCAAAAGTATTATGAGCTATATGTATATGTTTTGGGAGTAGTATTAGCACTGAGTTAGACAGGTGAGAGTACCCTTAGTCCTAGAACTAAGTGCCTCTGTAGTATCTAAGTCCCCTCAGTTGGGAATCAGATTTAGTGATCACGCCACAATCAAGCCTTTATACCCTGGTAAGGATATTGGGTCCTTTTGATGGGGTGTATACATCAGATTCCATGTAGCTCACATAGTCGGTTAGAGAACCTCCCACAGAAATAATATCAGGTTTTAAAATGCAATGACTCTTTGCCTTTAGACTTCAGGACTATTATGATTACTTATGATATTTTGTATATCTCGCTTTGGCATTGCATTGGGTCTCTTGCATTTCAGTTTTACACTTATAGCATGATTTCAGCTTTACAAGTTTGTTTAGCATGCTTATCTCAGATTCCTGTTTATGTCATATATTCAGTACATCCTATAGTACTAATGCATTTTGTGCTGCATCCTCTTACGATGCATATTCAGGCACCTACCCTCAGACTCGTGGCTAGACTATGCCAGACTTTCAGCTGATTATTGGTGAGTCCTCATTATTCGAGGACTAGAGTTAGCGAACCTATCTTTATGCTTTCATTTCAGATTTTGAGTTAGCTGGGGTCTTGTCCCAGCAACTCTTTATGATAGTTAGAGGCTTTTCAGACATAGACAGTATTCGAGTCCCCTTTTTTTAGATTTGTATTCCTATTTGACTTGATTATCTATTCATTGATTTTGGATCTTCCTATTATGTTTTTGCTTGTTTATTTGAATTATTTGAGTTATGCTATGACCAAGGGTTAGCTTGGGGCACCTGTGGTCCCAAGTCTCGTGTTACGTCAAGGGGTAGCCTTGAGGCATGACACAACCCTAGGTAGTCACCTCTCAAGGACAACACACCCCATCCACTACTAAAAAGAATAAATCTACCAAGAAATCACAAGCATAAACACTACAACTCAAGTAGTAACATAACTAAACAAGAAACAGGTAGGCATATATACAAATACATGAAAAGGGTGGAATCGCAACGCAAACAATACTAACACTAATCGAAGGTAACAAAAGTTCTACATGTAGCAACGATATAGGGAACCTCTACCTCTGGCCCACCAAGAGGGGCATCAGACTATCGGGGTCTATCGCTAGTTTGAGTAGTCGATGGTGAAGGCTCAACCATCCCTCGCCGGGGACAATCTTTTAAAATAGTGACCAATCATCCTACAACTATAACAACCCAAAGAAGCCATGCTCTGATGCATGGTGCCTGCTGACTCTGGACGAATACCTAAACCACCTAGCTGAAAGCCACCTCTAACCATCTAGGGACCACCTTTACCACTCTGCACACTAACCCTCGCTGCCTGGGGACCACCCCTAATACCCTGCACACTGCCTCTAGTTGGTGGCATTGGAACTCTAGGAGATAAGACCTATTGACCCTGATGACTGGAATGTGTGATCCTGGGGCAATCCCTAGCAAAGTGCCCATGCTCACTACACCTAAAACAACTCCCACTAAGTGAAGTTGGATGGAGGGCTCTCGCTGAACCTGACTGGTTACCCTGGCCTACATGCCCTGAATGTGAACATCAAAAAACCTAACCTGCACCTTGCCTACTCTGCTAAACATGCTCAGTACAACTACTTTTTGAAACCTATGGAGCCACTGAAACTGGTCTGCTAGATAGAAAGTAATGAAACCAATATCTAGCAGAGAATCCCCTACCTCGAGTTTGAGAGCCTCGAAAACTGCCCTGATAACGATGTCTCTTAGCACTGCCTCCATAAGACTCATGACATAATCCCTCTATGGCCCAAGCATGATCAACTACCTGAAGAAAGGTAGTCCCAACTATAACCAAGTGCTCGATCGCTAAATGGAGCAGTGAAATCAATCCTCTAATGAATCCCTAAACTCTCTCAAACTCTGTAGGCACAGTCCTAGCAGTGTACCTAATCACCTCATGAAACTTTGCCTCATACTCCAATACTAATATACAACCTTGCTTAGAAACTGGGATCTCAAATCCAACTGAAGCACCACTCGAAGAATCGAGTACGGCCCCAACTGATAGTACTGATACATCCTCTGGAAGACTCAGAGTCCTAGCCATGGTGTCTTGAAAAGCTGGGGTAGCATGAAACCCTTTCGAAGGCTAGGCTTGCCCCAAACCCCCGAGCTGATGTGATAAACTCTCACTCTGAAATCCTAGCGCTAGAGAAAGCACTGGAGCAACAGGCACAGAGGCCTCAACATCACCTGCTTCCGTACTCGTCCTAGGCATCTGAGAAGAAATGAACAATGAAATTTAGAAGTCAATAAAGCCAGGAATGCATGATAAGGAGCCAAGAAGATGGAACTTTTCCTAATAACGCTCTGTAGCCTCCTATAGATATGATATAAACGTCATTGTAACGATCTATGAGACTCTAGTTAGACATTTTCTCTTATATCAATGACACCAAAGAACCTAGAGCTCTGATACCAAGCTGTCACGACTCAATTTCTCATATCATCGTGGCATCTACAACCCTCCAGTAGGCAAACCAATCCCCGTAGCCTAAAATGGTTAGTAATGGGCTACTACCTAACCAATACACATAATAAGCAGAAATAAGCAAAAGCAGATATAATAAAGAACAACACAGAAGTAAATAACCTGAATATATATATACAAGGAAGCTACACCAATCCTAAGACTTGGGATCGATAGTACATGAGCTTCTAATAAAGTACAAATGCTAGAAGTAACAATATAGAATATACAACTATCTCCGAATAAATAAAGATTGACAGTCCCAAAAGATCATATGCAGTAGAGCCTCAGTCGTCAGGCACTCACCCTAGTCTCAAATATCCAAAGCTGCACGAGTCTCCACACGATCAATGGTGAAAGATCACACCAATATCTACACCAGAAAGATACAGAAGTGTAGTATAAGCACCAATTGGTAAGCAGCGGGTACCCAGTAGACATCATCGGCCGACTGAGAGAATATAAGATAAAAAAAATAGTAATATAGCAGATAGCAACGAAGCAGTCACAGAAGCAATAAAGAAAGCATATGGAACTACTACGGATAGAAGTCAACAAGAATTACAAACATGTTATGCTATCCATATAAGATATATATAACACAGCACACAGGTGAAGGGAATAAGAACGCACCTGGAGTCCTTGCAACAACAATATATATATAAAGAGAGTGTTTAGAAAAATAATGGTATACTGGTAAACTCAAGTGAAAAGGGAAATAAGGAAAGCAAGTAAACATAATCAAGCTAGAAGAAATAAAACTAACAGAATCATGCTTAAACACCACTTCAAGATCAGAGAAATCAGATAGCAATCTCACAATTACCACCCTAGGATAGGATAATCTACACCACAAGGAAATCGAAAAGCCAATAACCATCACCATGGTAACATGGAGTCCACTAACCCATAACAGCTCAGAAGGCCACATAATCAGTGCCTCAACAATATAGGACCCACTAATCCATCACGATCAAAGGCCAAATAATCACAACCCCACTAAACCACCAATAGCCGAAGGCCATAACAAGCTCTACAATACGACAGGAGTGATATAATCTACCTACAGTCCCAACGGCTGCCCATACAATCGAGGAACATAATCAAGTGAAAGTAAACCCTCTAACATCCCATACTACTAGAGCGTACACTGAGCAAATAGCAAACAGGGGTGGAATTTGGATACAATATGCATGATGATATATGATACGCCCAAATTACGACTCCAAATTAAGAAGCGTAAGCGGTCATCGTCAAATATAGAACCCAACAGAGGTTGGGGTCGATCCCACAGGGAATAAGGTGCAAATTAAGTTGTTAGTGACTTAGTTGACTAGTAATCAATAGTTTCCGGTAAATGGGGGGTTTGTGTGATCAATATTTGAACAATGCAAATAATAATGTACGAGTTTCAACGACTAATAATCAATATGAGAATGAACTAGGGAAGTGTTCACCATGGCGTCGTAACAATTTAGACTCAAAGCTTAACCGGGTTCTTTCTATATGTATATCACGATGTGATTGAATTAATGGTATCATCTAAACGTTTCTCAACTAAATAGACAAATTTCCTTTTGAATTCTCTCAAACTTGAAAAGGTGAACTTTCTTATTTCAATCCTAAACATCAAGTAGATTAATCTAGTTACAGCATTAATCATACGACGAGAGTGGGTAGTCTCGAATCCTTGTAGTTAATCAAATTTCCCAATTTTAATCTCTTTGTTCAAGCAAATCAAACCTAGGTATGTTCTAATGTTTGCAACCATTAGAAAACGTAAATAAAGAATGATTAACAACGTGACAACATATAAATTGAACCCTACGCTACCCGGAATCTATATTGTTACTTCTGCCATGGCTCCCACAACCCTAGTTGTGGGAAATTAGCTACTCATGCTATTAAAGAAATAGAAGAGAATCATATTCATAATAAGAGAAAGATTCTTACAAATAGTATGAAATTTACTTCAATTATCCAAGAACAAGCAGCCAAAAATCCCAAGAGTAATCGAAGAAGAAGAAGAAACGTGTATGTCATGTTTTCTCCTCTCAAAAAGTCGCTCAAACCGTCGCACAAACTATTAGTTAATGAATAATAAAATAACCCTAACACAGGGTATTTATAGTAGTCCAGGAAATAAAGTCCAAAAATAGAATTTTTGAAATCCCGCGTCGCGTTGACGGGTTGCCTGACGGACCATCACGCATGTGATGGGCCATCACTTGAGCCGTCACAGCTAAACAGTGAGCTCCTAGGTAATTTTTCTGGTAAGTCATCGGGCCTGTGATGACTTGCTGGTAAATTCTGGTAAGTCGTCGGGCCCGTGACGACTTGCTGGTAAATTCTGGTAAGTCATCCGCCCAGTGACGACTTACAGTGTTTTTCTTTGTTTTATCATGGTGGCATGGGTGACGGTCCATCAGGTCAGTGACGGGCCGTTAGACGATCCGTCACTCCTAGGCAGTGCTCGATGAATTGTTGTCTCGTACTGGCGGCCTGGCTGACGGCCAGTCACAGGTGTGACGGTCAGTCATGCCAGCCGTCAGGCTTAACCAGTTGAGGTTTTTGAACCATTTTTCTTCTGTTTCCATCTCTAGCTCCATTTCCTGCAAATATAACAATAAAACATCAAAAACCACAAAAGTTGCTTGAAAACTCCCGAGTATCCTTAGTTAAAGGCGTAAAATGTGCCGTAGAATCCTGGCACATCAATACCCTCAACTTAAAACGTTCGCTTGTCCTCAAGCAACATGACAACAAAAACAAAATGACGACTCAACTAAGAATACAAACACACATCTCTGGCAAATCATGGCCACTCAACAGTTTATTAAATTTAAATCAAGCCCCCCGGTAGCACACAAATGTATGAAACGCTAACTTGCAAGGATCCAAACATGTCATTCCGATATGATAGAATATTCTACATACACACACAACAGCTATCCCAACAGTCAATAGATAATACAGAAATCACGGTGCCCTCACCACAAAGAAGTCCCACACACAAGATTTGGGATTAGGTAAGGCGCTCACACTCACAACCGATTTCAAACAATGCACATGCGATGCCATAAGCTTGCCCTTGCTATTCTATTTCAGTTTTTTTCAGAAAGCCGCTCAGGATCACTACAGGACTTGTTTTGGCTTGTAATGAGGCTTCGGGTGCAGGTAGGATACATTTGGGGAATAGTGACTAAACCTTCCTTGTAATCATTGACCTATTATTTCCATTCAACCTTTTTACATCCACTCATAATCACCTTTGATTTCCTTATTTCTTGCTACAGGTGTGGCCTTTTAAACATGATAACTCTTTTTCTTTCTTTTTTAGTTATTTTTCTGATTTTTCATTTGGCACACACCTGCACTTTCTATCCCAAAAACAACCAATTAAGCACAATCCCATTTTCTTATCATTTACCTCTATAGTAGCCACCCTTAACTTAGGCTGATTGCCTGAGTTGAGGTGCACGATGTCCAAGAAAGGACCAGAGCCAAAATAGAGACTCAAAGTTAAAAGGGAAAGGTAAGAGGTTATCGGAAGAACAAAGTCAACTTAACCCCATTTTTCTTATCATGTACCTCTACAGTAGCCACCCTCAACTTAGGCTAATTGCCTGAGTTGAGGTGCACGATGTCCAAGGAGGGACCACAGCCAAAATAAAGACTCAAAGTTAAAAAGGGAAGGGTAATAGGTTATCGTAAGAATAAAGTCAACTTTGGCTCAAACATGGATCAAAGGGGTTATTTACATTTGGATAGTCTTTTAGGCTAAGTGGACTGCACACAAAAAGGGCCTGTGATCCTTTCCTAAGCAACCAACTTCAAGCTTAACAAAATAGACCGGGCAAGTTTTAGATGCATGCACAGAGTAAGAGTTTATAACAATAAGCTCACACACACTTGGCACCAAGAAATCATACCACTACCAACTATCAAAACAACAGTTCGGCTTAAGCACAATTATTACAATCACATCCATTCAATGACATTCAGAGATCCAGAACAGTCAATCATTTCAAACACAAGTACAAATTTAATATTTTTTTTGAGGGGGTTCCTTTTTAGTTCAACTTGCAAAAAGCCATGCTTGCTATAGACATCACAACACAACCAAAATTTAAATGACAACCTAAACATGCCGGTTCTACTAGATAGCACACAGAGGAAAAAGAAACACGACAACAAAAACCCTCGGTGGTGTTAGACTCACAGGTATCCCAACACCCTCAACTTAGACTCATGCATTGTCTCCAATGCATACATGTGAAAGCTAAAACAGTGAGAGAAAGGAATACCTGTGAAGCCCTTAGGCCTCAGAATGTGGTACGATGTTGGAGACCATCTGGGTCTCCAAGGTAGGTGCAGTCTCTGGAACAGGTGCAAGCAACATCATCACCCAATGCAACATCTACCTCAATATCATCAACGTTCAAGTGTTGTTGGCCTTCTTGTGCATTCATGTTTTGCCTTAGCGTTCTTGCGAGCTCGGGGTCGTAGGGTAATATTTGTTCACCCGAGCATCGGGTACTTGACATGCACAAATCTGTACCCTGTAACAAACAAAAACAACAAATAAATGTAAAAGCAGGAAAGTATGACTAAGAGTCAAATAAACACACCGGACTTAATAAACAACCGTATTCCCCAGCAACGGTGCCAAAATTTGATACGCCCAAATTATGACTCCAAATTAAGAAGTGTAAGCGGTCGTTCTCAATTATAGAACCCAACTGAGGTTAGGGTCGATCCCACAGGGAATAAGGTGCAAATTAAGTCGTTAGTGACTTAGTTGACTAGTAATCAATAGTTTCCGGTAAATGGGGTGGTTTGTGTGATCAATATTTGAACAATGCAAATAATAATGTACGAGTTTCAACGAGTAATAATCAATATGAGAATGAACTAGGGAAGTGTTCACCATGGCGTCGTAACAATTTCGACTCAAAGCTTAATCGGGTTCTTTCTATATGTATATCACGATGTGATTGAATTAATGGTATCATCTAAACGTTTCTCAACCAAATAGACAAATTTCCTTTACAATTCTCTCGAACTTGAAAAGGTGAACTTTCTTATTTCAATCCTAAACATCAAGTAGATTAATCTAGTTATAGCATTAATCATAAGACGAGAGTTGGTAGTCTCGAATCCTCGTAGTTAATCAAATTTCCCGATTTTAATCTCTTTGTTCAAGCATATCAAACCTAGGTATGTTTTAATATTTGCAACCATTAGAAAATGTAAATAACGAATGATTAACAATGTGACAACATATAAATTGAACCCTACGCTACCCGGAATCTATATTGTTACTTTTGCCATGGCTCCCACAACCCTAGTTGTGGGAAATTAGCTACTCATGCTATTAAAGAAATAGAAGAAAATCATATTCATAATAAGAGAAAGATTCTTACAAATAGTATGAAATTTACTTCAATTATCCAAGAACAAGCAGCCAAAAATCCCAAGAGTAATCGAAGAAGAAGAACGAAACGTGTATGTCGTGTTTTCTCCTCTCAAAAAGTCGCTCAAACCGTCGCACAAACTATTAGTTAATGAATAATAAAATAATCCTAACACAGGGTATTTATAGTAGTCCAGGAAATAAAGTCCAAAAATAGAATTTTCAGAATCCCGCATCGCGTTGACGGGTCGCCTGACGGACCGTCACGCATGTGATGGGCCGTCACTTGAGCCGTCACAGCTAAACAGTGAGCTCCTAGGCAATTTTTCTGGTAAGTCGTCAGGCCTGTGACGACTTGCTGGTAATTTCTGGTAAGTCGTCGGGCCTATGACGACTTGCTGGTAAATTCTGGTAAGTCATCCGCCCAGTGACGACTTACAGTGTTTTTCTTTGTTTTATCTTGGTGGCATGGGTGATGGTCCGTCAGGTCAGTGACGGGCCGTCAGATGGTCCGTCACTCCTAGGCAGTGCTCGATGAATTGTTGTCTCGTCCTGGCGGCCTGGCTGACGGCCAGTCACAAGTGTGACGGTTAGTCATGCCAGCCGTCAAGCTTAACCAGTTGAGGTTTTTGAACCATTTTTCTTCTGTTTCCATCTCTAGCTCCATCTCCTGCAAATATAACAATAAAACATCAAAAACCACAAAAGTTGCTTGAAAACTCCTGAGTATTCTTAGTTAAAGACGTCAAATGTGTCGTAGAATCCCGGCACATCAATATGATATGATGGAACCAGTGATAGTAACCCTGTATGTTCCTCCTACGAAGCCTATAGGCCCAGCAGGTAGGATCCATGGAAGGACACGACCCGTATACCTTAACTACACCATATACAGCTCCTCCGGCACACTCGACATGTAGCCCCTGGTACGGATCGGAAAGGTCCATGGAGGTCCGTGACCACATACTAAATGCAAAGTCTCAAAGTATAGATCAATAATCAGAATATCATAGTTTGTGCCCGAATTTGATCCTGGTCTAAATTAGTAGTAGTAGTCTCAATACCCCATCAAAGGGTTCCCAAAGTGTATCCGGGTTTAAATAAGTAATCAAGTTTCAATAACCCTTATAAAAGGTGCCCAGAGCGTATCCAGGTCTAAATACGTAATAAAAATATGTCTAGCACACTGGCACAGGCGAGTCTAGTATCAATGTGAAAACTGGTGATAAAATAATTGTAATATCCTCTCTACTCTAACAGGTTCATAAAAATCTGTTCAAAAACCTTTTCATAGTCATTTTACCAAAAACGGGCCCTCGGGGTAATGCAAAGTTTAGAATATCATTTATAGTAGGACCAAAGCCAAATCAGTAGTAAAACATATAGAAAAATCCTTTGTATAAATGATATTCTCACAAATAATAGATTAGTCTATTGGCTCGCAAACAATCCTATTGGCCCTGCACAGGTACAATCAGCTCTACAACATAGATACCCAGCCTAAAGTAACATCTCAATATCCGATACTCACAGACATTCCCAAATATCTCACCGTTTATGGTCCAGAGGCATATACAAAGTCCACATGGGGCCACAAGGGTAATATCACAATACTATAATGAGTACTACAACCAACATAAGAAATGAACAGACCAAAGTGACTGACAAGGTCTGGGGGTACCGACCTAGAAAACCAACCCAAGGATAATAATTAATGCAGTTATAGCCTATATACCCACCACAATATTCTACGCATCAAGACGAAGACAATGATACCCATAATGCTAGAAACATAGCAGGGTCAAAATTCAAGTCACAAGCGGGCCCATGGGCCTCATAACCCGAAGCCAGAAATGAAAAACACCACAGTATTTTCCATATTCCCGGGAGAACATGCTCAAAATTTGAAAGGAAATAGACCAGCAATAGAACTCAAAATATCCCTCAAACAGGAATTTAAAGAAGGGAAATCATGGAAGAAAAATGGAAATTAAAGAGGAACTTACCTGATTTAGAAGTCAATAAACGTTCAAGGATCATCAAAATAATAGCCTCCAAGTAGTTGGGTTGATCAAGGTGTGAAAATGGTAGTTTTATAAGCTATTTTAATGGAGGAATCGATTTTGGGATTTTTAGAAATGAAGGGGAAAGAGAAGCTGCCAGCCCCTTTAAAGCTGCCACGCCCAGGCGCAAGGGAACCCAAGCAGAGGGCAGGTGCCATGGCGGGCGCTGAGGTGCAGGGGCACAGGCGCTACGAAACTGGCACAGGCACTGGCATGCCTAGGCAGATGGGAATGTAGATGTGTTGCCCAGGCGCAAGCGCGCGCGCATAGGCGCGGCCCAGGCAGCGCCCTGGCGCCACACCAGCAGCCAACAACAACAACAATATGCCAAGGGTAGATTTTTAATCAGTGGGCCCTCGAGAATGTATCTGGGTCCCGCCAACATAAATAAGCTGAGCTATTCAACTAAAAATTACATTCTGGATCTAATGGAATCGGCAAAAATCCCATCGGAGGTTGATTTAACAAAAACTAGGCCCGGCACCCAAAATCAATCTTTAGGCTAACTATTCCAAAATGGAACCTAAGGGCAAAAATCAAGTCTGGAAGCCTCGAGACCCAAACCAATAGTCCCTCTAGTCGAAAATAGATATTCCAAAACTAACAACACTGACAGAAATTCCATCCGAGGCCATCTTCTCCGAATGTTGACCAAAGTCAACCATACAGGCCCAACTGGCTTGAAAACACATAACGAGAGAAAATTTCAAGCTAAATAGCTCCCAGATCCTGATCAAAGGTCCAACTACCCTAAAGTCTATGCTCCAGAGCTAATAGAACTGTAGGAATTCTATTCCGAGCACGATTGCTAAGAATATTGACTCAGGTCAACAATTTCCTAAGTTAAACCTCTAAAATAGGGAAACGTCCATAAAGACCAAACAAAATGACCGGGGAACCAAACTACCAGTCTCAGCAAGCCATAAATGACTTAGGGTCACTACTGGCAAGCTTTAACAGTACAAAGAAGGCAAAAACATGAGAATGACCGAAAGGGTCATTACAAATATTTGACAGAGCAACAACATATTTCTTTTTAGAGCTTCGAGAGACAAGATTGGGACTAAGGAAATGCAAAAGCCATAAGTTGATCTATTATATTTTGGGCAACCAACCCAATCGGCATCAATGTAACTAGTGATAATACATAGAGAGCGAGTAAATTTGAATTGTAGTCCAAGGTTGATGGTTTCCTTCAAATTATATCAAAGAAGACGTTTCATAACACCAAAATGAGCTTTTGTAGGTGCATGCATGAATTGGCATAATTTATTTACAGTAAATGAAACATCTAACTTGGTAATAGATTTAACGTCTTTATTAATAGCTTTGATCGGGGCATGACCCAAAAAGTTGTGCCAAAGGTTAAATAAAGTTGTTGAAGCTAGAAGGTCTTGAATTTGAGTACTATTGTGCCATGAAGAGTGATGTGGTTAAAGTTGACACAATCCATGCTTAAGAGTACTCTACAATGGTACTTTCCTCATCTCCAAACCCATCACAAGACTAAAACAATGGTGAAATTCAAAACAAAATGTCAAAGCTACTATTGAATGTCAACAAAGTCAAGGAGATGGAATCAACTCAATAGAATTAGGTTTTTTTTACGACTGCTGAAGTGACCGAATGAAATGTTAGATTGATTCATAACTACTACCTTGACACCAAAGAAGAGTTCTACCCAATGCTTTATTTCTGTCCTAGTTGATCCTGATTCGAGATTAGACAAATTGAGTCATACTTAACAATTTCATAGTAATTTCAGGCACGTGAATAATATTGCTCAAAAATAGATGGCTAGAGAGAGATAAAAAAATTGAGTCTTTAATATGAGAGATTATCAAACCTGCACAATTTTTATGTGAATGTGTTCATTGCTAGTGTATTCACCACATAGGTTAAGATTGGATAGCTCATTTGAAATGACCCTTCCTATCATTATGGGTAAGCTAATCAAACAAGAAATCGGGTTAGAAAATTTCCCGATTGGGGAGTTAAAAATTTTGGTCTTGGCCAGTCTCTGACAAAATCTGAGCAAGGTGAGGTCTAGGTCAATATGGGGAAGTATTGGGTGAAATGATTAAGCTTGAGATTTTTTTTCCATTAGCTAAAGTGTTAAGAAGTCCGTAGGACTTTTTAAAACTAAAATCGGGTGAGTAGAACTCCCGATATCGAACTTAATGTAAAGGGGTTGGTTTGAGATGTCATGGTTTGAGAGTGTGTTGTGAAATGGGAAAAACTAGGAGGATTTCTGACTTATTATCTTATGACACCCACTATAGAGGGTGACAGGATGCTACCGCAATGCTGTTATAACAGAGAAATTCCCGTTATAGCGGGAGTCAGAGTTGGTCAACCCCTCTATTGCGAGAGATTTCCACTATGACAATGTGTCTATAGAGAGATTGGGCCACTATAACGGGATTAATCACTGTAAATGCAGAAATATCCCCAAAAGTGCTCATTATTTCACAAAAGTATTTTGGGGAAGACAACGGCGATTTTGGGTAAAATCCATCATTTTTCCACAAAAATTCTTCATTAAGGTAAGTATTTTGTCCATGTAAACTAGTACTTCAATTTTTATGGCTTGGAATCATTAGTTATAGGCTTGGGTAGGGTTTAACTTAACCTAAGTTGAATTTTCTGGTGTAAAAGGGAATGCTAGGGCATAAAACCTTGGATTCTTGGTTTAAGTTGCTTATTTAGGATTCCTTTATCATAATTCGCTAATGTAACCATGGAATTGGTAGTAATTAAGTGAAATTATGGTGGGAAGGCCCTAGAGCGGGAGGAATGATCATGAAATTGACATGGGTTTGGGATTAAGATATAATTTGTATTATTTAGGCCATTTTGAGTTTATTATGTGTTTACATTTTATTCTTAGACCATAATTAAGCTAAAGTTGCAAGAAACGCGAAAGCTCGGGTACAGTAGAGCGTCAAGTTTGGATTAAGGTAGGTGATGATTGTTGTAATCCAAATTCGTAATGTGTGCATTATAACTGTCTCCTTAGTATTACTTGCACCATGTGTGTTCAGGGAAAAAGGGAAGTGTTAGTGATATCTTAAGAGTCAATCTCATGTAATGAACTTGTTTTAAATGCTTATTGGTTGTATAAGTATGGTATGTTATTTATTATGGTTGTGATTGTTGTGATATCTGTGAATTCTTTGGTTAGCTTGGGTACCACGTCTGATACAGATTATTGGTTGGCTTGGGTACTACGCCTGGTACAGGTTATTTATGGTCGACTCGAGTACCATGCCTGGTACAGTATCACTTATGGTTGGCTCAGGTACCATGTCTTGTATGGTTTGATTGTGTTATACGTGTCAGTTCCATGAGTGAACCGAGTTTATATGTTGTGATGTTATTACTTCATGATGGTCCATGAGTGGCCGAGTTGGTATGTTTAAGTACTAAGGTGGTTTCTTAAGTAAATTGAGATTGCATGTTGAACCCCATAAATGATGTCTTGGGGATCCTTGGGTGGTCTAGGTTGTTATTATTTATTGGTTTGGGACATGTCTTATATTGTAGTTAAATCAGGTTGATGACTGAGAGTCTTGCTTATATGTACTTGACTTTATTTATACATGTTGTCCTTTTTTAATAAGTTATGGCTAATTGTTCGTATTTCGTATCTTGAAATTGGCCGATGATCCTACCAGTATACTATTATTCTTGTGTATTGATACTGCACTTTCTCTTCTTTTGTTGAGTACAGGACATATTCCGACGGCTGTTTTGAGACCTCAATTGTGATTTAGGCGACTTCTGAATTCAAGGGTGAGTTGCATCTTTCGAGCTACCATGGATTCTTCTACTAGTTCTAGTCCCTTGTCTGGACTTAGACTTTATTTGTTTGGGGGTTGCATCCCCATCTTGTAGACATAATTAGAGTTTTAGTACAGGACTTTCAGATTTTAGGAAAATATTTCTGCAGGGTTTTCTGTTATTTGCTTTTAGATCTGAATCTTGGATTATTTATTGTAGATTAGTTTTTAGCTGCTTAGTTTTCGATTAAGTATTGGTTGGTTAATTGGTTCTCCCATTGGGGTTAGTGTGTGTGCCACTCGCGGTGGGTTAGGTTGTGATATCATTAGTAATATGATTTGTGGCTCCCGAGTAGAAAAACCAAAATGGATAAAGGACACTCGAGGGCTGAGTAATCATGGCTTCCAACTATTGTTTAATTTCTGTCAGATATGTATGATCAAAGCGATTATTGCATTTGATTGTAGAGTTCTCAAAACATAGATAAAATAAATATTGAGTAGTTTCATTGTCGGAATTGGGCTGATTATTGAAGTAGTGGCTTCTTTAAATTTAATTTTGTCATGAATATTTGACACAACCTTTGTTGCCTCGTCCACCATTGAATTTTTCTGAGTTTTGATTTATTTTGAAGTAGGTATCTCCATTTGGGTTGTTGGAACTTCTTGTGGATAAATTGGCTTGAGCAGGTCCATGATCAAGTAAATTTACTTGTTCAAGCCTAAGTTCATGATTAAGTAGTAGTCCATATATATCTTTCATAGTAATAGGTTCCACTCTAGACATTATTGATACCACAAGAGCATTATACTCTAGTCCAAGACCCTTTAAGATATAATGAATTAGGCCATTATTAGAAACTGGATTAGATGCCGCACCAACGTGTCACTGAAGGTTTTCATTTTTTGCAAGTAGTCAGTCATTTTCATGATGTCTTTCTTCATGTTTTGTAGATGCAACCACAATTGCATAATTCTGGCTCTCGATTAAGAGGAAAATATTTGTTCTAAGGCCTGGCAGGTTGATCTCGAGGTTGCTCAACCTACAATTTGTGCAAACACTCCTTTAGTGGGCAACGATAATAACCAAATGAGCAAAAATTGATCTTGTTTCTTCAGCTTAGGTAAGCAGGATTGACTTCAACCGAGGATCATTCAATATTGCTAATGGTTAAAAACTGTGATGGGGATTCTTGTGAACCATCAATATAACTTGCCACATTGGAAGAACTTGTGACCTCCACAAAATGTAGTTGTTCCAGTTCAGTTTGATAAGGTAAGTACGGGAAATGTTAGGAACAAAAGAACTTCCATTGTTAGCAGTTGTTGAAGTCATGATGGTGGTGCTAGTAAGGGATTAGGAAAAAGCCATTAACGTGAGTTGTTAGGGATCTAATTCCATAAAAGGAGTTGAAAATAGAGAGACTATGCTCTTATATTTTCTATGTATATTATGGAGACAAAATCTCCTATAAATACAAGTGATATAATGCTCGTGGATTGGCATAAGAAGAGATTGAAATTAACTCTGACTACACTAATACTACATAAAAGTCCTACCCATTTCCTCATCTAGGTGATAATCCTACAGATACATTAATTAGAGATTTAGTAGGAAAAGTATCATTATCCTTAACAATATTCACAATTTAGAGGGTGAACAGAGGGAGTAAGTTTTTATTTCAATTGTAATAAAACTCTACGAGGGAGTTATAGTAAATTGATGGAATAACTATTGAAATATTAGTTAAATGACACAATTATCCTCAATTTAGATTTTTAATTCATCAAGTACGGATGTCAATTTCAACATCATTACTCAGACTTCTATATAGTAGAAATATATATCATCACAAGATAGAGCTTTAACACCCCTCGTGACACACTAAATAACTGCTAATACAAAGTAAATATTCATATTTATCAATTGGATCTGGTTAAATTTGAAAAAGTCAAAAATTGGATATCAATAATTATGAGTCAACTGAATATTTCAAATAAAAATTATGTGAAACTGATTTCTTTTTCATGCATCAAATACATAACGAAAAGAGAATTTAATAATGAATGACGATAAATTGAACTTAGAACCTCTGCTGCTAATACCATAAAAAAATATATAACAAATTAATTCAGTTAAATGACAAACAGAGGATTAATCCTGCAAAAACGAGGAACTAGAGCTTCATCCCATGATAGTAGAAACAGAGCTTATAGTAACCTCAAATATGTAACTTTTAGAGTAATTAAGAAATAGGTACTGAGCCGCCAAGCCCTTCACCATTTATCCAAATAAAATTTGTATTATACAATATATACAATTAACATTAGATCAAGAGTTAAAAAACATCAAGTTCAATTAGCCAAATTAGTTCATGTACACTGTTACATTAGAACTTAATTAATTATAATTAATTCATGAAAGACACAAATGTTAGTGGCAAATATGGGCGCTTCAGCATTTTTATGAGAACCTTTAGGCATTTAGAAAATATATAGGAACCATTTCACATTTTCAGAATTTGATTGCGAGAAGGCCGATATGAATAAATAAATTATATATGCTATTACTAGGGGTGACAAAATTAACCCATAAAAATATGAGAAAATTTTAGAAATGACTAACTTCTGGGCGAAATTAATCTTCAATAGCTATAATTTGGGTATTTACCATTCATAGCAACTGTTTGACATATTAGGCAAAAATATTCTTTCACCTCTCTCCTCAAACTCGCTCATCTCTCTCCCTATCTTTCTCTTTTTCTCTTTCACTCTCTCTCTCTTCCTCTCTCCTCCCTCCATCTCTCATTCATCTCTTTCCCTCTCTCGCTCACCTCTCTCCTTCTCTTGATTTCCTCTCTCCTCTCTCTACCCTCTCTCTCTCACCTTTCTCATCCCCCTCTCTTTGTATTATATATTTCTACCTCTCTCTATTTCTATATTTTTTGAGGTTTTATGTGATTATATTTGTTATATTCATACGTGTATTTAGGTTATCTCCTCTTTCTCTCTCTCTCTCTCTCCCTCTCTTGCCCCCCATCTCTTGTCTCTGTATTTTTATATTTCATAGGTTATCAAATGAGTGTCTTTGTTGTATTTATACATGTATTGAGGATATATCCTCTCTCTCTGCCCTTCTCTCACCTCTTTCCTTGCCTCTCTCACCCCCCCCCCCCCCCCCCTCTCTCTCTCTTTATTTCTATATATTTTAGGTGTTAGGAAACTATATTTAAACATGTATTTAGGCTAAATCCTCTCTTGCCCCCTTTCTCTCTCTCTCTCTCTCTTTGTATTTTTATATTTCCACATCTCTCTCCCTCTCTTTATATTTCTATATTATTGTATCGATAAATACAATCTTTATCTACGAATATAGTCAGTATGTATACAAACATACAAATAAGACAAATAAGAGACTGTATTCATTCGCTGTCATTTCACTTGTATTCGTTTTCTATTGTATCACTTATATTCATTCTCTCTTGTATCACTTGTATTCATGCGCACATTTAGGTTGTATCAACGAATATAGTTCAAGTGTATACAAAGATAAAAATAACAAAAAATACAAGAAGTTGTATTCATTTGCTGTAATTTCACTTTTATTCATTCATTCTTGTATCACTTGTATTCATTCACTCTTCTATCACTTGTATTCATGTGTGTATTTAAGTTGTATCAATGAATACAGTTAATATGTACACATAAATACAAAAAAATACAAGGGATTGTAGGAGAGAGGCGAGGGAGATATGGAAGAAAGAGGAGAGATACAACAGAGAGGACGAATACAGGTTGATACAGAATGTATCAATGAATAATAGTATGATATTGTGATGACCCTTTTTTTTTGTTATGGGTGAGTCAATCATGCAAAAATTTGGGTTAGATTTTATCCCAAAATTGGAAGTTAAAATTTCAGGCTAGGCTAGACTTGGATGAAATCTGAGTGGAGTATGGTCTAGAGCAATTTGGAAATCGATTAGGCAAATGTAATAAAGTGTATCTTGACTTTATGCTAGCTAAGATGATAGAGAATTCGTACAACTTTTCAAAAGTGAATTTGGGAAAGTAGAACTACCGATATTGAACTTGACATAAAGGGGTTAGTCCAGAATATCATGATTTGAGGGTGCATTATAAAAAATGCAAAATTGGGAGCAATTCTGAGTTTTTTCCTTGTTACACCCACTATAGTGGGTGGTAGGCTACTATAGGGTTACCACTATAGCAGGAGTCAAAGTCTGTCAATCCTGTTATAGCGGGCAGATTCCCCGCTATAGCAGGATCGGGCTGCTATAGCAAGGTAAATCGCTATTTATGCAGAAATTTCCCTAAAAAGTTTTCTTATTTATAAACACATTTTGTAGAGGGCTTAGCCAATTTGGGATGATTTTCACCTATTTTCCACCAGAATTCTTTATAAAGATAAGTTGTTTATCCTCATTAACTGGTATTTTGATTCCTTGACCTTGAAATCACTAGTTTATGGGTCTTGGGAAGGGTTTAACTTGACCTAGATGTATGTTTTGGTGCAAGGGGGTAAATTGAGTGTAAAAAATTTCGGTTTTAGTTAGAAGTTGATTATTTACTCTTGCATGACAATAATTCAGTAATGTAACCATGAAATTGATAGTTTTAAGGTGAATTTATGGTGGGAAAGCCATAGAATGGATGGGATGATCATGTACTTGGCCTTGGGGTTTGGGATTAGACTATAATCCTTGATATTATAGGTCATTTGGTTGATTATGTGTTTATATTCCTATTTTTAGACTACAATCAAGCAAAGGTTGCAATAAAAGGGAAAGCTCAGGTTCAATCGAGCATTTCAGGCTTGGATTGAGGTTGGTGATGGTTTAAATGTAGTTGAAATCCAATTTGTATTATGTCTACATGATAATTATTCCTTAGTATTACTTGTACAATGCATGTTCAAGGAAAAGTGAATGATTGTTTGATATCCTATGTATTGATCACAGGTAATGAGTTTAATTGAAAGCTTGTCAATTTTTACAAGTGTTGGTTTTGTTATCATTGTGGTTGTGATTGTATTAATATATGTCATTATTGTGGAATGTACATGTATTTGGACATCTCCACGGGATTGGTTGATATAAGATTGGCAGACACTTGATGTCTGGGATTTGGTATATGGACAAGAGCTCGTCCTCTGCAGGTCAAGGCTAGTGGGCAACTATAAGACCCTTAGCATGTGTGTACAAGTATTTGGTGAGTGTGACGGTTCCTTGAGTGAACCAGGAATTATATGTTTCCTGATTATATTGGTTCCTTGAGTTGAACCGGGTTTAACTGTTTACTTGATATGTATGTTGGTTTCTTGAGTTGAACCGAGCTTAATTGGTTACTTTATATACATGTTGGTTCCTTGAGTTGAATTGGGCTTAACTGTTTACTTGATATATATGTTAGTTCCTTGAGTTGAATCGGTCTTAATTGTTTATCTGATATTAATATTGGTTCCTTGAGTTGAACCAGGCTTAACTATTTAAATGATATACATGTTGATTCCTTGAGTTGACTGGGTTTATGTGCTTAGTTGTTAAGGTGGTTTCTTTATGTAAACCGGGATGTATGTTAATTGGCATAGTTGTTGTCTTAGAGATCCTTGAGTGGTCTGAATCAATTTCATGATGTGACACAATTTTATGTCGTCTATTACTTGTGTAGTTGGGACCTAATTTATATGATATTTGAGTCAAGATTGTTGATTTGGAGTCTTGTTGGTGGTTATAGGTTGACTTGATTTGTTATTCTTATTGACTCATATTGACTGAACTTCATGTTGTACTTGTTACAAGGTTAAGCGTTATGAACTTGAATTAGAGTAGCATGATAGGGTATCATGGTTGTCCTGTTGTACTACGTTATGGTTATGTGTTCATATTTCTCTATTTAGATTGGTCGATAACCTTACTAGTACACCGTTGTTTCTTGTGCACTGATACTGCACATGCTCTTCTTTTGTTGAGTACAAGGTATATTTTGGCAACTGCTTTGAGACCTCAACTGTGATTCAGACAGTATTCGAACTCAAGGGTGAGCTGCATCTTCTGGGCTACTATGAGTTCTTCACTTATTTTCTGGTCCAATTTTTTGGACTTAGATATTGCTTTGGTTTTGGGGTTGCATCCCCTTTTTTTTTTACAATTATTAGAATTTTGGTACGATGACTTTCAGGTTCTAGGGATGTTTTATTTTTGCATACTTATTCTTACTCTCAATTAAGATATTAATTATTAGCTTTATTTATGAGACTGATTTAGTTTCCTATTTCGGCTAATTGTTGGATGGTTTATGAGTTTAGTTAGTTCTCTCACAGGGGAGTTTAATGTGGGTGTCACCCATGTTGGGTTTAGGTCTTGACAAAGTTGGTATCAGAGCTCTAGGTTCATTGATCTCATCGTACCAAAATGGGTCTAGTAGAGTCTTGTGGAACTGTATGAAGACATTTGTACTTTTCTTCGAGAGGCTATAGGGCCTTAGGAAACTATCCTTTATTTTTTCCTTCGTGCTATAACTTAATTCCAAATTGGTATCTGGCAATGTAAATTGGTATCTAACCCCCTTTATTCTTTTATCCGCAGATGGTGAAAACTAGATAAATAAAGCAAGAGCAACAGCTTCAGCTGCGAAACTGGTTGTTCGAGGATGAGGTAGTGGTAGGGAAAGAGGAAGAGGGAGGCAACACCCGCCAGAGGTAGAGCTCAGACAATAGTTGACTAGGCCCATCAGAGGCCAATATCACCTCCCCCACCCAGGGATCATTTGGAAGAGGCTGAGGTAGTGGACGAGGGATGGTGTGGAACCGGAGGTGGCGACACCTGCTGGAGGTGCAGTCCTTCCTCCAATGTCTTCTGAAGTTATTTAGCAGGTTCTGGATTTTCTGAGCGGGTTGGCTGGTACTGAATCCAGCCCCACTTTGCAAACTTTCCAGGTTCCAGGTGCTCATCCCACTGCCACTTTAGCTCCCAAGATGGATGAGGTTTCGGGTACTGATGTATTTCCCCATCCTATGCTAGGATCCATCATGACCGACACCAAATATGAGTTGCTGACCAAGTTTCTAAAAATGAAACCTCCTTTATTTCATGGTACTAAGGCTGAGGATGCGTTTGAGTCCATTCTCGATTGGTATGAGAGGCTACATAAATTGAGGATTGTGCAACAGCATGATGTTGAGTTTGTGACCTTCCAATTACAAGGGGATGCTAAGTAGTGGTGGAGAGCCCATATGGAGTGTCGGTCGCCAACTTTGCCTTCATTGACTTAGGCTTAGTTTCATGCTTTATTTTTTGAGTAGTATGTACCCCATACTCTCTGGGACCGCAAGAAGGATGAGTTTTTGGCCCTTGAATAGTGCAATATGTTAGTTGCATCCTATGAGGCTAAGTTACATGCTCTGTTTCACTATGCTACCCAGTTGTTGGGTACTGAGGAGAAGATGATCCAGTTATATGTTAAAGGTTTGAACACTGATCTTCAGGTTTTGTCTGTTCATATGACTTCTACAGGAAACAACTTTAATGACGTAGCTGATTATGTGAAAAAGCTTGAGGGAGTTAAGAAAGTTGGTCAGGCTAAGGTATTAGCCAAGAAGTCTTGGAATGTGGGTAACTACAGTGGATCTTATTCTAGGGGTAACAACTAGCATGTTCAGTCGGCTCACCACATTCAGTCAGCTTTGCCAGCCTCTACAAGTGGTCATTCAGGGGCTATTCAACAATCTCCAATTGCTAGAGGCCAAGGGGCTTCCTATTTTTTGGCTAACAGGCCTTCTTTTGAGCGATGTTGTTATACTTGTGGTGTTGTGGGGCACTTCTAGAGAGAGTGTCCTCTGAGGAAGACAAGTAATCAGGTACAATAGTAGATTAGGGTTGTGGTTCCAGCAGGTAGAGGTTGAGGTGGTAATGGTAAGGGTCATCCACATGGTGGACGGGGTAATAATCAAGGAGGTCGTGGTGGAAACAAAGGTTATGGTAATATTGGACATGCTTGATTTTAACATTATTTTAGGTATGACTTAGTTGTCTCTATATCATGCTGCTTTGAACTATAATACTAAGACAGAGACTCTAAAAATGCCAGGTATAGGTAAACTATAGCGGGAGGGTGTGTATAAGTCTAAGCTGGTGAAAATCATATCTTTTGTCCTAGCTAGAAAGCTAGTGGGGGAGGAGTGTTAAGCCTTCCTGGCTCATCTTTTGGATGTTAGTATAGAGTCCCCTTCTATTGAGTCGGTTCCTGTGGTTTCTGAGTTTCAGGAGGTATTTCCTTTGGATTTGCTTGGTATGCCTTCAAACAGGGATATTGATTTTTGTATTGATTTAGATCTGGGTACTCGCCCAATTTCTATTCCTCCTTATCGAATAGCTCTAGCAGAGATGAGGAACCAAAACCCAATTACAGGAACTACTTGATAAGGGATTTATTCATCCTAGTGTTTCACCTTGGGGTGCTCCAGTTTTGTTTGTTAAGAAGAAAGATGGTAGCATGAGGATGTGCATAGATTATAGGCAGTTGAATGAGGTTACCATCAAGAATAAGTATCCCTTTCCCCACATAAATGATCTTTTTGACCAGTTGCAGGTTGCTTTGGCATTCTCCAAGCTTGAATTAAGGTCGATTTACCATCAACTGAAAATTCAGACTGAGGATATACCTAAGATAGCTTTCAGGACTCGGTATGGCATTACGAATTCCTAGTGATGTCATTTGGGTTGACCAATGCGCTGATAGCCTTCATGATCTTAGATTATTTTATGATAGTTTTTATTGATGTCATTTTGGTTTACTCCAAGAGCAAGGAGGAATATGCAATTCATCTTTGCATTGTCTTGGAAATTTTGAAGGAGAAGCAATTGTATGCAAAGTTATCGAGATGCGAGGTCTAGTTGTCATCAGTTGCCTTCTTAAGGCATGTAGTCTCAGAAAAGGGGGTGATAGTAGATCCCCAGAAGATTGAGGCAATTAAGAGTTGGGTTCAGCCTAGCTCTATGATAGAGGTTAGGAGCTTTGTGGGTCTTGCTAGTTACTATTGCAGGTTTGTCAAGAATTTTATTCTATTGCTATCCACTTGACAAGGTTGACTCAGAAGGAGGTGCCATTTGTTTGGTCAAATAAGTGTGAGGAGAGCTTCCAAAATCTCAAGACACTTTTGACTACAACTCCTATTCTTTCATTGCCAGTTGAAGGTAAAGATTTTGTTATATTTTGTGATGTTTCACATCTGGGTTTGAGTGTTGTGTTGATGCAGGACAAGAATGTCATTGCTTATGCTTTCAGTCAATTGAAGCCTCATGAAAATAACTACCCAACTCATGACTTGGAGTTGGCAGCAATGGTGTTTGCACTTAAGATTTGGAGATATTATCTTTATAGTGTCACGTGCAAGGTATTCACAGACTATCATAGCATGCAATATGTGTTCATGCAAAGGGATTTAAACTTGAAACAGAGGCGATAGACTGATTTGTTAAATACTATGATGTGACCATCCAGTATCATCTGGGTAAGGCCAATATGGTGGTAGACATATTAAGCCGGAAAGCATTAAGTATGGGCAGTTTGACATATTTGAGGATGTCAAGGAGACCCTTGGCTAGGGAGTTTTAAATTTTAGAATCTAAGTTCATGCCATTTGGTGTTTCATAAAGGGGTGAAGTGTTGGCTAGCATCGAGGTGAAGTCAACATTTCTCAATGAAATCAAGGCCAAACAGTTTGAGGTTGTGGAATGAATAAACTCTAGAACAAGGTGGTGTCTGGTGAGGCTTCAGACGCCACACTTGATGCGTGTGGAGTATTATGGTTTAGAGGGCGAATATGTGTTCCTCAGGTTGGTGATTTGATTCAGAATATGCTAGCTGAAGCACATGGTTTGCGATATTCTATTTATCTAGGTGTAACCAAAATGTACGATGACTTGAGGCAGTTTTATTGGTGGTCGAGGATGAAGAACAACATAGTAGAATATATATTCAAATGTCACAACTGTCAGCAGGTAAAGTACGAGCATCAAAGGTCTGCGGGTTTGCTCCAATAGATACCCATTCTTAAGTAGAAGTGAGAGAAAATAGCTATAAATTTCATGGTGGGTCTCCTTAAGACCTTGGGGAAGCATGATTCGATTTGGGTTATAGTGGATAGGCTGACTAAATCAGCCTATTTTATTCCAGTTAGAATGGACTACAGCTCTAAACAGTTGGTCGATATCAATGTTAAGGAGATAGTGAGGCTACACGGAGTGCCACTTTCCATCATTTCAGATAGAGGTAAGCAATTCACTTTTAAATTTTATGGAAGGTTACACGAAGAGTTGGGCACCCCACTCACCTTTAGCATAGCCTGTCATCCTTGGGCTGATGGATAGTCGAAGAGGATAATTCAGGTGCTTGAGGACATGTTGAGGGCATGTGTGATTGACTTCGATGACCATTAGGACCAGTTCTTGCCATTGTGTGATTTCTCATACAATAACAGTTATCATTCTAGCATTGATATGGCTCTATTCGATGCACTCTATGGGAGGGGGTGTAGGTTGCCTATAGGATGGTTCGAGAATGGTGATGTAAAACTTGTAGGCACTGATTTGTTGAAGAAAGCTCGAGAAAAGTGAGATTTATGCAAACCAAATTGTTGACAGCCTAGAGTAGGCAAATGAAGTATGCAGACAGTAAGGTGAGGGACATGTCATTCAAGGTTGGTGAATAAGTTTTGTTGAAAGTGTCACCTACGAAGAGAGTCATGAGGTTTGGCAAGAAGGAAAAGCTTAGCCCTTGGTATATTGGTCCATTTGAGGTTTATGGCAATGTGGGGCCGGTAGCATACAGGTGAGCATTCCTGCCAAGCTTGTCAGGGTCCATCCAGTGTTTCATGTATCCATATTTAAAAATACCATAGAGATGGGGATTACATTGTCAAGTGGCATTCAATTTTGTTAGATAAGGATCTTATTTTTGAGAAGGAGTTGGTTTCCATTCTTGACTGGGATATCCAGAAGTTGAGGACAAAGGAGATTCGATCGGTAAAGGTCCAGTAGAAGCATCATCCGATTGAAGAAGACACTTTGGAAACCGAGAAGGACATGCGGGACAAGTACCCTCACTTGTTTGAGGATTCAGGTACTCTTTCATTTTCTTGACTTGACTCATTTTTCTTATTTGATCGTTTGGTATGAATGATGTGTAAATTGGGATGTGTTTTTTTAATGATCCTTTCCGTTGTTCCAGGTGAGCTAATCGTGAAAAAATTTGGGTTAGGATTTTCCCCGAAAAGTAAATATTTTAGGCTAGGCTAGTCTTGGATAAAATCCGTATGGGGTATGGTCTAGAGAAATATGAGAATGGATTGGGGGCAAATGTAATAAAGTGTAGCTTGATTTTATGTTAGCTAAGATAATAAATAATCCGTAGGACTTTTCGAAAGTAAATTCAGGTAAGTAGAACTCCCGATATCAAACTTGATGTAAAGGGGTTAGTCTTGAATGTCATGGTTTAAGGGTGCATTACAAAAAAGTAAAAAGTGGAAGCAATCCCAAGTTTCTGCCTCGCCAGACCCACTATAGCAGGTGGCAAGCTGCTACGGGGTTATCGCTATAGCAGAGAAATGTTTGCTATAGCAGGAGTCAAAGATGGTCAATCCCACTATAGCGGGCAAATTCTGCTATAGCAATGTCGTTATAGTGGTATCGGGATGCTATAGAGGGGTAAATTATTGTTTATGCGGAAACTTTCTCAAAAATAGTTTATTATTTCTAAACACGTTTGGGAGGACTTAGGCAATTTGGGGCGATTTTCACCTATTTTCCACCAGAATTCTTTATAAAGGTAAGGTATTTATCCCCATTAACTGGTTTTCTTATTTTTTGACCTTGAAATCACTAGTTTATGGGTCTTGGGGAGGGTTTAAATTGACTTAGCTGTAATTTCTGGTGCAAGAGGGGTAAATTTGGTGTAAAATCTTTGGGTTTTAGTTAAAGGTTGATTATTTAATCCTGCAGGACTATAATTCACTAATGTAACCATGAAATTGGTAGTTTTAAAGTAAATTTATGATGGAAAAACCGTAGAATGGGTGTAACGACCATGAACTTGGCCTTGGGATTCGAGATTAGGTTGTAATCCTCGATATTATAGGTCATTTAGTTGATTATGTGTTTATATTTCTGTTTTTAGACCACAATCAAGCTAAGATTTTAAGAAAAGGGAAAGTTCAGGTTCAGTAGAGCATTTCAGGCTTGAATTTAGGTAGGTGATGGTTTAAATATAGTTAAAATCTAATTTGTGTTATGTGTGCATGATAACTATTCCTTAGTGTTACTTGTACAATGCATATTCAAGAAAAAGTGAATGATTATTTGATATCCAAAGTATTAATCACAGGCAATGAGTTTAATTGAAAGCTTGTTGGTTTTTACAAGTACTGTTTTTGTTATCATTGTGGTTGTGATTGTATTGATATCTGTTATTATTGTAGAATGTACGGGTATTTGGACATCTCCACGGGATTGGTTTATATAAGGTTGGCAGACACTTGATGTCTGCTATTTGATACATGGACAAGAGCTCTGCAAGTCATGGCTAGTGGGTGACCATAAGACCCTTAGCATGTGTGTACAAGTATTTGGTGAGTGTTCCTTGAGTGAACTGGAGATTATGTATTTTCTTGATTGTGTTGGTTCCTTGAGTTGAATCGGGTTTAACTGCCTACTTGATATACATATTGGTTCCTTGAGTTGAACCATGCTTAACTATTTACTTGATATATATATTGGTTCCTTGAGTTGAACCGGGCTTAAATGTTTACTTGATATACATATTGGTTGCTTGAGTAGAATCGGGCTTAATTGTTTACCTGATATACATGTTGGTTCCTTGAGTTTAATTGGGCTTAACTGTTTACCCTATATACATGTTGATTCAAGCCATATTTATGTGCTTAATTACTAAGGTGGTTTCTTTATGTAAATCGGGATGCATGTTAATTGCCATAGTTATTGTCTTAGGGATCCTTGAGTAGTCTGAATCAATTGCATAATGTATCACAATTCTGTGTCGTGTATTACTTGTGTAGTTGGGACATGATTTATATGATTATTGAGTCATAATTATTGATTTGGAGTCTTGTTTGTGGTTATAGGTTGACTTGACTTGTTATTCTTGTTGACTCATATTGACTGGACTTCATGTTGTACTTGTTACAAGGTTATGCGTTGTGAGCTTGGATTAGAATTGCATGATAGCGTATCATGGTTGTCTTGTTGTACTATGTTATGGTTATGAGTTCATATTTCTCATTTTGGATTGCTCGATGATCCTACCAGTACACTATTATTTCTTGTATACTGCTACTGCACGTGCTCTTCTTTTGTTGAGTACAAGGAATTTTTCGGTGACTGCTTCGAGACCTCAACTATGATTCAGACAGTATTCGAACTCAAGGGTGAGCTGCATCTTCCAGGCTACTATGAGTTCTTTACTTATTTTCTAGTACATTATTTCGGACTTAGATATTGCTTTGGTTTTGGAGTTGCATCTCCTTCTTTAATAATTATTAGAGTTTTAGTATGATGACTTTCAGGTTCTAGGGATGGTTTATTTTTGCATACATATTTTTACTCTCAATTAAGATATTAATTATTGACTTTATTAATAAGATTGATTTAGTTGCTTATTTTCGGCAAAGTGTTGGATGATTTATGAGGTTAGTTGATTCTCTCACCGGAGGGTTTAGTGTGGGTGTCACTCACAGCGGGTTTAGGTCATGACAGATACATACAAGTTGATACAGGTCATATCAACAAATACAATCTAATATATACAGGCTTATGTAGGACGATATAGGTTGATCAACGAATACATTTTGAGTGTATATAAAGATACAAAAAACAAAAAATAATATAGGGGACTGTATCCATTTGCTCTAATTTATCTTGTATCCATTCACTCTTATATCACATATATTCATTCGCTCTTGTATCACTTGTAATATTCATAATATAGAAATATATATATACAATAGAGAGAGCATACAAAATATGATGAATTTGTTGTCATTTCTTTTTTAGTAGTTTAAAATATGCAGTCTTATAAAATGTTTTTAATAATTTTTAATTAAATGAGAGAAGAAAGATGCTAGAAAAGTCAAGTGTAGTTATAAAATATAATTTTTTAATGTGTAGCTATGTATAGTAAATACATAACATATGATGTTTGCTAAACCATGTAAAAAAGTTCAAAAATATAACCTGCCCAACTCATTCAATTTCTTAACCTTGGTATTTTACCTATAATTTAATTAATTTAATATCTTATTACAAATTTTTATTTAAATTCATTAACGTTATAAGTAGAATAATCTTTTCATGAATTTGTTACAAAATCTAACAAAATTTTATTTATTATTTTTATATTAATATTACATGCATTAAATATGTATTTATTTATGTATGTATGTATGTATGTGCATGCATGCGTGTGTGTATATTTAAGTTTCGTTTCTCTCTTATTCTCTATTGTCAATATAAATAAATGGATTTTGATTGTCATTAATAAATTATTTTTTAAATTATAATTTAAAATTTATTTATAATATATTATAGATAAACTTTTATGAATTTACTATAAAAGATAATTTAGACAACACATGTACATTATTTATAAGGGAGTAATATTTATTTTTAAACAGAATAGATTGACAAGTTTAATTTATAAGCTTAGTAAAACATCCTCTAAATTGTATTAGTTGCTACAAACACTTGCTTATAAATTGTCCATTAATCAATAGTACTATAAAAAATGTCCTCAGAGTTGAACAAAGTCAATTCAAGTCTCTACTCCAATATAAGTGATGATAACTTACTATTCAGTAAAGTTAATAGTATAAAAAGATGGATGCATAAAAGCAAGTCCTCCTTTAAAATAAGTTATATAAACATCGAGCATATCTATATTATTAGGGGCTTAATAAATATTATTATTATCCTATATAAGAAGCCACAGTTGAACAGCTGTAGCAGACTGTTCATGGATGACATGTCTGTTTCGGCAGACCCTACTTCAAAAAAAATTATACTTTTATCTGTTTTAATTTATCTGATTTATGTTTAAAGTATTATAAATCACAATAATTAACAACTTATTATATATTTAAAAATTACATTAAAAGTATTATAAATTCCAATAAAAAATTACATTAAAAGTATTATAAATCACAATAATTAACAACTTAAAATATTCTTATATGAATTTCATGAATCTACATAAAATAATATATGCATATTTAAAATTTTTATTACTTTAAATAAATAATATGTACATATCTAAATTAAGCATATCTTAAAATTTTTGAATATCAACATTGATTCGTGCATAGTACAGGCAACAACTTCTAGTATATAGTTCAAATAATAAACGGAATAAAAGTCGTGGTAGAAATGAGCTGTGCAGATAATTGGGTTACTTCTCATTTGACTTTGACAAGTTTGCCAACTATGTTGCCTATAGGCTCTCCAATTATATATAAAGGAGGGTTTTAGACTTGATGATTTGGCATCTCTCTATGGCCTCTAATTGTATTTATTCTTTTTCTCTTTTTTTTTTTGACTTTTTTTTAATTTACCACATATATTTTATGTAAAAAACTCAAGAGCACTCATTTAACTCTCTTAAATCTTAATCATGTATGTTAAATGTGTTTAAGTCTTTTTCTTCCAAAAATAAATGAAAAGTTTTAACTATTAATGAAAATAATTATTGACTATTGAAATATATATATATATAAAGAAGGAACATAGACAAAGTTTTTCTCCTTTTTTGGCCCTTTTTTAAATTTAAAGTAATTATAAATTATTTTATTGTAAAAGTAATTAATCACTTAATTAATTACACCTTAATTACTCTCTTAATTCTCTTATAAGTTACACCTTTCCTCTTCCTCTATAACTGTTGGTATTCCTTAACCAATATATAATTGTTGATCTTAAAACACATGAAAAGCATTGTGTCCATTTTCTGTGGATGAAACTAAAGGATCTTTGTTGGGACATACCAAACCAGTGAGGTTATCACCATCAAAGCTCGACAAGAAAACTTCAAAGTAAGAATTTCTCCTTAGTTTATATTATAATTGTATATTTTATCATCATGTCATTATTTTTCTCATAATAACTATATTTCTTTTTCTTAATTGTTTAGTATCATTTTTGTTATATATGAGTTTGTTCAATTGCAGCAAGTGAAAAGAAAAAAGTGAACTGGCTAACGCATTTCAAGTGTCGATGTATCATGTATGAATGAGTTTTGATATGATTCAAACGGAGCAGATGGACTGCTTATCAAACCACTCATCAGGAGTACGTCGAATATATTTCTTTGGTTATACTTAATTATAGATATTATTATTTAGATAGTTAGAAGGTTTAATTTTACTTGATACACGTGTATATGTATTTCGTTCCTTTTAATTTGTTGGTTTTATTTTTGTTTTTGTTCATTATTTTATGTAAGAAATTTCTTTTCCTTGGTGTGTTTTATTGTAGGTGGTTATGAAAATGATAAATTATCCATAAATAAGAATGTTGAAAGCAAATTATGTCACTGTATAGACATTAGATGATTATTATTTTCATTGATATTATTTCTCAAAATATTTATATACCAGAAGGTTTAATCTTAGTTTTTGAAAAATAATGCCAATAAAACTATACTTTCTTCTAGACAAAGTTGATTGGTTGAGAAAAGAAATCAAACTTAATTTTGTTATATTTAAAGTTTCAAAATTTGGTTCCAATTAAAAGAGTGAATTATGTTGAATTTAGTTGTCTTTTTAATTTGAATAATCTCAATTTATTATGAGTTGAATTTGTATTGTACATGATTAATTTGAATATTAGTTATTATAAATAGTTTTAACAACTCAAAAAATCTTGAGTTGGATTGGGATCACCACACCACACTTTTTGAATTTATCCAAATATATGAGAGCTTGAAATTTAAAATTTATATCTATATATATTTACATAAAGTTAAACATAGACAAAATGATGTTGCACCTCTATAACCAACAATATATTTTCCTTTTTTTCAATTTTTTTTACCATTCTCCTATTTAATTTTTCTTAATTTGTGTTATTAAAACAAAAAAATCAAAAGTCACTATTTAAAACATTTCTCATCAATATACGTTACTCATTGTTAACTACCAGTTATTGTATTTAAGCCCTTTTAATTTATTAGTTCCTATCATTTAATTTTAAAAGTCGAAATTTGACTAAATAATTACTCAATTAATTAGGGAAAGACAACTACTAGAAGATAACGAAAGGTGAAAGACGCTAGTTTTCAAATAGGTGATGAGAATATTAATTTTTTTTTCAATTATTCAAAAATAAAACGTAAACTTGGATTAGCAACAAGAACTAGGGACACAAGGAAATAATGAAAAAGAGAGAGGAAGTAGCGGAATGGAACAACAAAAGAGGAGGTAGGATAAGAGAGTGACAAAAAGGAGATAAGAAGAAAATAATGAAAAATCGAGAGAAAGTAACCACTTTTCTAACACTGAAGCTTTATTTATTTAAGGTATGAATGAATGAGGGGGAGATTAGATAATGGGAAATTTTAAAATAAAAAAACAAGAAAGAAGAAAAGAAGATTTTGAAAACGTTATTATCTCTTTTATTTCGATTATATTTATAACAAGTTTATTTTCGAATTCATGAATACTTTTTATTATCGCGCGAAGCGCGAGGAGGTTCACTAGTTTTTCTATCATCATGAAAAAAAATTGCAACACACATATGCTTCGTGCGTTGTGATGATAATAGGTAATGATATAGCTATTGCTTGATATGGTTTGTTTAGCTCAAATTAGCAAGTTTATTGGACACATTGTATTTTGATAAATAATCCTATTACGACAACATGAGAGGAAGAGGACTATATAATTAGACTTATTTAGCTAACCCTCTCTCACAACAAGCAGGTGCTACATGGTCTAACTGTATTGAGTAAAATTGTCTGGAACATGTGGTGTTGATGGAAAAGTATACGCAGTGGAAGGACCTAAGGGAAGCAAGAGGGAGTCAAGGTTAACCTCCCGAAGAAGCGTCTTCGGAAGCAGAAGAGAGGACCTTACCGATAACATGCAAAGGATATACTGTCGAAGAAAAAGTACTGGTGTCCTGGTGATGTGGACAAAGAGACAAAAAGGACACGTATGCCATCGTCGTCGTACAGGTTGCCTATGCATGGAAGGAATATTGGCAGGACCACTAATGGCATTACCACGTGTCCTATGACCATTGGCCTTAGTACTTTAGGGCTCGAGTGTGTCACGACCCGATTTCTTAGGCCATGATGGCACCTACAATCCTCCTGTAGGCTTACCAATTCCCATAGCCCCGAACGGTTAGTAATGGGCTAATATCTAAACAAGCACACGGAAGAAATAATATAAAAGTGGAAGCAAGAGATAAAAGTAAAAATATAACAACTGGAATATATATAGGAAAACTAAACCATCCCACGACCTGGTATCACAGTACAGAAGCCACTATGAAATACAGAGTACAAAAGGGTATAAAAGAATATATACATCTGTCTCTGAATAACAAAAGAGTACATAGAGCAAAAGAAGAGATAAAGCTAAGCACCGGTCACCAGGAGCTCACCCTAAGTCTCGGATGCCTGGAAAGCTGCATGAATCTCCACGCTATCAACGATGAAAGGTCACACTAGGATCTACACCAGGAAGATACAAAAGTGTAGTATGAGCATCAATTTCAATGTAACGAGTACTCAGAAGGCATCATAGGCCGACTGAGCGCATATAAGATATAAAAACAGTAAATAGCAGAATGAAAGAAAGTAGTAACAAAAGCAAACAGAGAATAGTACACAAAAACTAGCACAGATAGAATACCAGAGAATACAATCAAACTAGGCTAGCCACAGAAGATATTATTATATATATTATATATATATATATATATTATATATATATATATAAATATATATATATATATAATACTATATTTATATATGACACAGAACACAGTTGAAGGAAAAGATAATGCACCTGGATCCTTGCAACAACAATATATATAAAGAGAAAGCTTAAGACGGATGGCGGTATACCGGTAACCTCAAGTAAGAAGGGAAGGAAGGAAAGTAACAAAACATAGACATGTTATCAGTGAATCACACAAGGTAAGGATGATCAAATAAAAATCCACAAGTAGCTAAGACATGAACATATACTACAATAGAAGCGAGTAAGCTAATTTACCTATAGTCTCAACAGGCACCCATACACCCGAGGAACACATACAGGTGAAGACAAACCCTCTGGCATCTCATACTACCGGAGCGTACACTCAACAATCAATAAACAAGGGAGGAATCGAACACAGAATACATGATATGGTATGATATACTCAGAAGTGTTTGTGGTACCGTATGCACCTTCTCCAGCACCCGTAGGCCCAGCAGGTAGGAGCCATAGAAGGCTTTCCCCATATACCTCTACTATTCTGTATACCGCTCTTCTGGCACTCTTAACCCGCAACCCCTAGTCTGAATTGGCAAGGTATATGGAGGTCTCTGTGACCATATACTATCTCTCAATATCTCGATAATAGTCCCAAACTCGAACCAGGTCTAAAATCAATGGAAATAGTCAAGTCTAACGCTCTGGCCCAACTGAGCCTAGTATAGTATCAAAATCAGTAGTAAATCACATTTAGCACTTCGGCCTAGCCGAGTCTAGAATCAGTGGAAAACTTTTTCAAAAATCGCTTTTACTCCAAGAAGATCCATAAAACAGTTTCAATCCTTTTATAACCATTTATACTGAAAAATAGGCCCTCAGGGTCATGTAAAGTTAAAAATTGATGATAAATAGGCCCACAACCCTAGTAGTAGTAACTAATACTGAAAAACCATTTATATGAATGATAATGGTATGCTCAAACAAAAATAGTAGCCCAACGACTCACAATCAACCTATCGTCCCTACACATGCTCATATCGCTCTACAACATAGATAACCAACTCAAATAACATAATCCGATGTTCGGGACTTGCGGAAATTCTCAAATAACCCAACATATATGGTCCAAAGGCAATTACAAGGTCGTAAGGGGCCACAAGGGGTCATACTATACAGTAAGATCAAATACTAAGCTGACGTAAGAAATAAGCTTGACAGAAAGAAAGCGGACACGTTACGGGGTGCCAACTTTGAAAAATCGAATCCAAGGATGCTAAATAGAAAAACTATAGCCTATATACGCAAATCTAAGTAGAGAAAACCATAACCTACCTGTCGTCCGATGACAAGCTGCTGGAATGATATTGTCTAAGCCCGAGCTGCTCCGAGAAGACCTAAAGAGAAATCACACTATCAAAAACATAATCTTTGCGTTAAAACTAGACTTACAATACCTATATTGCTAAAAGTTTAGCCTAGATAAAATTCGGATCACAAGCGACTCCGTGGGCCCTGCAACCTGAAATTGGAAATAAAAAACACAACAATGTTCCAAACAATCCCAGGAGCGCATTGTCACACCCCGAGGTTACCCCCTAGATGTAACACGGGACTTGAGACCACAAGTACCCCAAGCTAACCCTTGGTCATAGCATTCTCAAGCATAACAAAAGATAAGCGGAAGCATAATAGATAAAGTCAGAATAGCATAAATGGATAATCAAGTCGAACAGGAATACAAGATCCATAAGAAGACTCAACTACTGTCTATGTCTGAAAAGTCTTTACATGACATAAAGAGCTGCTAGGATAAGACCCTAGCTAACTCAAAGTACGGAAGTAAGGAATCGATATAAACTAAAACATATCTAGTCCTCGACCTAAGAGGACTTACCAATAGCTGACAGAAAAGTGGCCTGGAAGATCTAGCCACGTGTCTGGAAAGGAACACCCGAATCTGCATCATCAAAGGATGCAGCGCAAGATATGCGTCAGTACTATAGGATGTACCGAGTATGCGAGCAATGCATGAATCGTGATAAATATAGTTTAAAACATGCTTAAGGATGAACTTGTTACGTAAAGAAAGAACATGAATAAATATCAAGGTATAAAACATGAAACATGAAATAAAGCTTAAGTTTCATAGTATAGAATCATATAACTTCATAGCTTGAATATAAACATGTGGGAGTTTCTCTTAACCCACATTAAACCATGTTGAGCTACATGGAGTCCAGTATCATGTACTCTCACTGAAAAGAGTTTTCCTAACCGGCCAAAGTTAGAACCATATCATACCAGGATCATGTCATGATAAGCCACAAAGGGCAACCTACGGTGGCAACTTAGTTTTGGACTTGGGTTATCTGAACCCTCGTCTCTCGGTGCTAAATACTACTCTCAAAATATATAACATGAGCGCATATACATGTGACATATTTTATGCCAAACTTGTTCATAACGTGATCATACCCCAAATCATCATACTACTCATGAATTAGGTTTAAAAATCGATTCATGAGCATTGATGGAACATCAGGCGTCTTGTCTTGCATAATACTTCATAACTTGTGAAATTTGCATACTTCATAACTTATAAAATTTGCATGGCTCTAGTTCAATTTCATAATACATATATTTTCATAGAACATAGGAACTAGGCATGCACATGCTTGAAAATCCATAATGAACATGTTATCAAAATCCAATTTGCTTAAATCAACTTCATGCATGTAGAAATTTCCATGGTTAAGCTTCAATTCATGAAATAAGAGTTAACATGTACAAACCCATGTGAAATCATGCAATTTTAATAGTAATTTCATAATCAAATCATGAGAAGATCATATTTAGCAAAACCCATGAGAATTGGATAAGAACCCTAATTTGAAGATCCATGAAATCAAATTTTGAATTAGGGGTTTTGCGCACAAGGGTTAAAGGAACCCATTGTTGATTACCCACATACCTTGATTAAAGACAACCCACTTAAATTAGAAAGACTTAGGAGGCTTGAACTTGGAGCATGAGACTTGAAGCTTTGGAGAAGAATTCCCTTTTTGGGAGAAGAGTGAAGTAATTAGAAGGAACTTAGACTAATGAGGGTGAAAACCCTTCTTGAAATAGTCAAAACGACATCATTTAGTAGTTAAAAGAGTTGGTAATAACTAAAATACCCCTGAGACTTAATTAGGAAAAAGCTGATTTAAATCTCGGTTTTAGGTCCCATGGGTAGAGTCTACGACTCTTAGACCTAACCACGACTCGTGATTCCTTCTCGTGGAATCTTCCCAAGATTTCAGGTTGCTGAAGGTTCCCTACGACTCAACAGGACGACTTGTGGAAGCTTCCACGAGTTGTAGGACCAAGTCGTGGGAATCAAGGGACCTGACCACTCTCTGTCTGAGTTCCACGAGTTGGTTCCACGACCCGTGGAAACTTCCATGAACTGTGAACCTGACTCGTGGTTCTCAGACCTGAGGATGGTCTGCAGGACTGGAATCACGAGTCACTTCCACGACTCATGGAACCACCCATGGCTCGTGAACTTGACCCGTGATCCCTGGAAGTTCAAAAATTTCTGCAAGTTCTGAGTTTAAAAGCTGGATCGGTTTTCGTAGTGTTACAATATCTCCCCCTTGGGATCATTCATCCTTGAATGAAGACTAAACAAGGGAAAACTGAAGAGAAAACAGCCCCACTAGCAACAGAACATGGAAATCAAAGAGTAAACATAAAAACTAAACTTTTCAACTTGAAAACATGATAAAATAACTTCGTAAAACATGGATGCATGCTAGAATCATTAGAGGAACAGATGGAACAGGATCGGAGGAACATACTAAGGATGAAACTATTACCTCAAGCTGGAATGGAATCAGAAGGAAAGAGATGGGGATATTTGGCCTTCATGGCCTCTTCCGCTTCCCAAGTAGCTCCTTCAACAAGCTGATTTCTCCAAAGAACCTTTACCGAAGCAACTTCTTTGTTTCTCAACCTCCGAATCTGACGATCAAGGATCTCTAGGGGAACCTCCTCATAGGTGAGACTATCCTTTACACCCACATACTCCAAAGGGACATTCAAGCTCGGATCACCAACACACTTCTTCAACAAGGAAACATGAAAAACGGGATGAACCGCTCCCAACTCTGATGGCAAATCCAACTCATAAGCAACCTTACCAACCTTCCTTAGAATCCAATAAGGACCTACAAAATGGGAACTAAGCTTCCCCTTCTTGCCAAATCTCATCACACCCTTCATGGGTGACACCTTTAAGAAAACCCAATCATCAACTTCAAATTCCAACTCCCTTCTCCTCACATCCGCATAAGATTTCTTTTGACTCTGAGCGGTCTTCAACCTCTCCCTAATAAGCTGAACCTTCTCCATAGTCTCATGAACTGTATCTGGAACAATCAAGGCTACCTCACCTACCTAAAACCAACCAATAGGAGATCTACATCTCCGACCATAAAATGCCTCATATGGAGCCATCTGGATGCTAGAGTGAAAGTTGTTGTTGTAGGCAAACTTGATAAGAGGTAAGTGATCATCCCAATACCTTTAAAATCAATCACACACACTCTCAAAATATCCTCCAAAGTCTGAATAGTGCGCTCTGCCTGGTCATCTGTCTGAGGGTTAAAAGTTGTGCTAAGCTTCACCTGGGTACCAAGACCTTTCTGAAGCGATCTCCAAAACTGAGATGTAAACTGAGGACCTCTATCAGAAATGATAGACAAGGGAACACCATGCAATCGAACTATCTCCCGGATGTAGAGTCGGGAATAATCGTCTACTGAATCGGTAGTCTTAACAGCCAAGAAGTGGGATGACTTTGTCATACGGTCGACAATAACCCAAATGGAATCATGTTGCCTTCGAGTACGAGTCAAGCCAGTAATAAAGTCCATATTGATTGCTTCATATTTCCAAGTGGGAAGGTCAATATCTTGAATCATGCCACCAGGCCTTTGATGCTCCACATTTAATTGTTGACAGTTGGGACACTTAGCCACAAACCCGGCTATGTCCCTCTTCATACCATTCCACCAAAAGACTTTTCGTAGATCACAGTACATCTTAGTAGCACCCGGATGAATGGAGTATCTAGAACTGTGAGCCTCAGTCAGAATTTGCTGTCTCAACCCATCTACATCTGGCACACATAAGCGACCCTGATAACAAAGCACACCATCTCCCCCTTGGGAGAAAACTTCCACCCGTTGTTGATGAACTGCACCCTTAAGCTGAAGTAGAATGGGATCCTTGTCTTGCTTTGCCTTCACCTCAGCTACCAAAGATGATTCAGCACCATTTTGTACAATCACACCACCTTCTTTCGAGTCCATAAGGCGAACTCCCAACCGAGCTAGCCTATGAACCTCTTTAACCAATTCTTTCTTCCCATGGACAGTCTACTCAAAGCATCCACCATGACATTGTCCTTACCCGGATGGTAAAACACACTCATATCATAATCCGTAAGGAGCTCAAGCCATCTCTTTTGTCGCAAATTCAATTCCTTTTGAGTGAACACATACTAAAGACTCTTATGATCGGTGAATACATCCACATGCACCCCATACAAATAATGTCTCCAAATCTTCAAAGCAAAGACCACGGCTGCTAACTCAAGGTCATGAGTAGGATAGTTCTTCTCATGAGTCTTAAGTTGTCTCAAAGCATAAGCAATCACCCTACCACGCTGCATCAAAACACAACCCAAACCAATCCTAAAAACATCACAATACACAATAAAATCATTTAGGCCCTCGGGTAGAGCTAACACTGGAGCTGTGGTCAATCTAGTCTTCAATTCCTGAAAGTTCTTCTCACACAAGACGGACCACTGAAATTTTACCTTCTTCTGAGTCAATCGGGTCAAAGGGGAAGCAATGGAAGAAAATCCTTTCACAAACCTCCTGTAATAACCAGTCAAACCTAAAAAGCTCCTAATATCAGATGGGGAAGTGGGTCTAGGCCAGTTCTTTACTGCCTCTATCTTTTGAGAATCAACTCGGATACCATCACTAGTCACAATATGAACCAGAAAGGCAACTGACTGCATCCAGAACTCACACTTGCTAAACTTAGCAAACAACTGTCTATCCTTGAGAGTTTGCAACATAACCCTCAAGTGGTCTACATGCTCCTCCTCACTTCAAGAGTAGATGAGGATATCATCAATGAACACAATCACAAATGAATCCAAATATTGCTTGAACACACGATTCATCAAATCCATAAAGGCTGCAAGAGCATTTGTTAGACCAAAAGACATCACAACAAATTCATAATGACCATATCGAGTCCTGAAGGCTGTCTTCAAGATATCACACTCTCTAACACGAAGCTGATGATAACCGGATCTAAGGTCGATATTTGAGAAGAAACTAGCACCCTGAAGCTGATCGAACAAGTCATCAATCCTAGGAATGGGATATTTATTCTTGATTGTGACCTTGTTCAACTGATGGTAGTCAATACACATTCTAAGAGAACCATCTTTCTTCCGAACAAATAAGACTGGGGCACCCCATGGAGAAATGCTAGGCCTGATGAAACCTTTATTGAGAAGATCCTTCAACTAATCTTTTAATTCCTTATGTTCCACGGAAGCCATTCTATAGGGAGGAATAGAGATGGGGTTCGTATCTGGGAGAAGATCTATCCCAAAGTCTATCTCCCATTTGGGAGTGACTCCGGGCAAATCCTCGAGAAACACTTCTAGAAACTCATTCACAATAGGAACAGACTGAAGGGGTGGGGTTTCAGACTCCGTTTCCATCACCCGCACTATGTGATAAACATACCCCTTTGAAATCATCTTCCTAGCCTTAAGATAAGATATGAAGCGACCTTTCGAGGAAGGGGGACTACCTTGCAATTCTAAAACAGGTTCATTAGGAAACTTGAAACTGACCACACGAGTACGACAATCAATAGAGGCATAACATGCATACAACCAATTCATAGCAAGAATGACGTCAAAATCAGTCATCTCCAACTCTACTAGATCCGTTGAAGTGACTCTATGAAGGACAAAGATAGGGAAATTTTGGTAGATTCTTTTGGCTAAGACTAACTCACCAACATGAGTAGAAACACAAAAGGGTTCTTAAAGCAATTCAGGACATACTTCAAATTTGCATGTTATATAAGGGGTCACAAAAGATAAGGAGGCACAAGGGTCCAACAAAGCATACACATCGAAAAAGAAGACTTTCAACATACCAGTAACAACGTCTAGGGTCCTGATGAGAGGACATAGCGTAAAGGCAGTTCTGGCGCTGACAACTAGAATTAGAAGTTGTACCCTACTGGGATGGTCTACCTCCTGAAGATGTTGGGGAAGACTAAGTCCTACCAGCTCCCTGCCCTGTCTTAGATGAAGGGCAATCTCTAATCAAGTGTCCAGCATGTCCACACCCAAAGCATGCACCCATGCCCAAACGACACTCTCTCGGGTGATTCTTCCCACACTTATTGCAACTAGGATGGGAAGGTCCATTAGCAACACTTCCCTGAGACTGGGAATAGGAACCAGGTCCTCTACCACCTTGATCATGACGAGGCCTCTGAGCCTGGGTAGGAGCACTAGCAAAAGGATGCACGGATCCTGATGACTTCTTCTGGAAAGAAGAGTGATGTCCACCTCCGGACCTGTGATGACCAAAACCTGATCCCTCGGATCTATCCCTCTTATTCTCCCTCGCCATCTCCCTTAGCTTGTCACCCTTAATATGTTGGGCATGAGTCATAAGTCGGGAAATGCTCATATCACACAATAGCAAAGCAGACCTACACTATTTCTTCACCGTATCAGAAACCCCATAGATGAACTTGCTCATTTGATCATGTGGGTCTGCTACCATGGAGGGAGCATATCTAGACAACTAAGTGAACTTAAGACTATACTCTTGAACTGACATCAACCCCTGTCTCAAGTTCATAAATTCCTCCACCTTCGCTTGCGTCAACTCTCGGGGAAAGAACCTATCAATGAAGGCTCTCTCAAAACACTCCCAAGTCATGGGGACCGCATCTCTCACCCTAGCCTCCTTCCATTGGGTGAACCAAATGTGAGCTATATCCTTGAGTTGGTAGGATACAAGATCCACACAATTAACACAAACCACTTGCATAACCTCGAATATCTTCTTCACTTCATCAATAAAGTTGAGCGGGTCCTCACTCACTTTCAAACCCCAGAATTCAGGCGGGTTTATAAGGATAAAGTCACTAAATTGGGCCGCTACCCCACCTTGAGATGAACGGGGGAAAGATCCTGCTGATTATCCTGAGTGGCCAAGGTTTGGGCTAGCAAATGAATGACATTTCTGAACTCCTCATTTGTGACATCGGTGACCGGAATGGGAGGAGCAGCATTCCGAGTGGCTAGAGGAGGCATAGCACGTGGAGGAGGCATAATCTGAAATGTACAAGATGAGGATTAGAGGAATATAAGAGTTAAGCTCTATCCCACGACATGATCATGAAAGAAGTGAAGTTTTCTAAGATATCTCATAGTTTCCCTCTCATATGTGTGGCGCACTTCACACACATGAAAAAGACTCTACTCGATGCGGCTTTCAGACAACCTAGGACTCTTGAACCTGAGGCTCTGATACAAAGTTTGTCACGCCCTGAGGTTACCCCCTAGACATAACATGGGACTTGGGACCACAAGTTCCCCAAGCTAACCCTTGATCATAGCATTCTCAAGCATAACAAAAGATAAGCATAAGCATAATAGATAAAGTCAGAATAACATAAATGGATAATCAAGTCGAACAGGAATACAAGATCCATAAGAAGACTCAAATACTGTCTATGTCTGAAAAGTCTTTACATGACATAAGGAGCTGCTAGGATAAGACCCTAGCTAACTCAAAGTACGGAAGTAAGGAATCGATATAAACTAAAACATATCTACTCCTCGACCTAAGAGGACTTACCAATAGCTGACAGAAAAGTGGCCTGGAAGATCTAGCCACGTGTCTGGAAAGGAACACCCGAATCTGCATCATCGAAGGATGCAGCGCAAGATATGCGTCAGTACTATAGGATGTACCGAGTATGCGAGCAATGCATGAATCATGATAAATATAGTTTAAAACATGCTTAAGGATGAACTTGTTACGTAAAGAAAGAATATGAATAAATATCAAGGTATAAAACATGAAACATGAAATAAAGCTTAAGTTTCATAGTATAGAATCATATAACTTCATAGCTTGAAAATAAACAAGAGGGAGTTTCTCTTAACCGACATTAAACCATGCTGAGCTACATGGAGTCCAGTGTCATGTACCCCCACTAAAAAGAGCTGTCCTAACTGGTCAAAGTTAGAACCATGTCATACCAGGATCCTGTCATGATAAGCCATAGAGGGAAACCTACGGTGGCAACGTAGGTTTGGACTTGGGTTATCTGAATCCTCGTCTGTCGGTGCTAAATACTACTCCCAAAACATATAACATGAGCTCATATACATATGACATATCTGATGCCAAACTTGTTCATAACGTGATCATACCCCGGATCATCATACCACTCATGAATTAGGGTTTAGAAATCGATTCATGAGCATTGATGGAACATCGGGTGTCTTGTCTTGCATAATACTTCATAACTTGTGAAATTTGCATATTTCATGACTTGTAAAAATTTGCATGGCTCTAGTTCAATTTCATAATACATATATTTTGATAGAACATAGGAACTAGGCATGCACATGCTTGAAAATCTATAATGAACATGTTATCAAAATCTAATTTGCATAAATCAACTTCATGTATGTAGAAATTTCCATGGTTAAGCTTCAATTCATGAAATAAGAGTTAACATGTACAAACTCATGTGAAATCATGAAATTTTAATAGTAATTTCATAATTAAATCATGAGAAGATCATATTTAGCAAAACCCATAATAATTGGATAAGAACCCTAATTTGAAGAAGATCCATGAAATCAAAATTTGAATTAGGAGTTTTGGGCACAAGGTTGAAAGGAACCCATTGTTGATTACCCACATACCTTGATAGAAGATAACCCACTTTAATTGGAAAGACATAGGAGGCTTGAACTTGGAGCTTGATACTTGAAGCTTTGGAGAAGAATTCCCTTTTTGGGAGAAGAGTGAAGTAATGAGAAGGATCTTAGGCTAATGAGGGTGAAAACCCCTGGCACTTAATTAGGAAAAATTTGATTTAAATCTCGGTTTTAGGTCCCACGGGTGGAGTCTACGACTCGTAGACCTAACCATGACTCGTGATTCCTTCTCGTGGAATCTGCCCAAGATTTCAGGCTGCTGAAGGTTCCCTACGACTCAACAGGATGACTCGTGGAAGCTTCCACGAGTCGTAGGACCAAGGCGTGGTAATTAGGGGACCTGACCACTCTCTGTCTGAGTTCCACGGGTTGGTTCCACGACCCGTGGAAAATTCCACGAATCGTGAACCTAACTCATGGTCTGCAGGACTGGAATCACGAATCACTTCCACGACTCGTGAAACCACCCACGGCTTGTGGACTTGACCCGTGAACCCTGGATGTTCAAAAATTTATGCAAGTTCTGAGTTTAAAAGTTGGATCAATTTTCAGGGTGTTACACGCATGCTCAAAATTTAGCGGGAACGACCGATGAGAAGAGCTCAAAACTGCCCAAGAACCAAAAAAGCAAAATTTAAGAATCAAACAAAGAAATTAAGGAATTTAAATGGATTAGAACTTACAATTACGATGAAGAACTGACCACGGGAAATGAATAATCACCCTAGCACCTGGGAATAAATCCACATAGATTTTGGGGAGCTTGGAGCTCAATATCAATGGAGAAATTCAGTTTTGAGGTGAAGAAAATGAAAGAGAAGAATTTATATACTGCCAGGGGTCCTTCTTCGCGATCGAGAAGGGACCCCACATGGTCACGAGGACCATGCTGGCTAGACCATTATGATTATGATGGCTAGCCATATAGTTGCAAGGAACAAGGAGGTAAGGGCTTTAACACGGTCACGAGAAGGAGCCTCGCGATTGTGTAGAATAAAGGGGGACGAGTCCACAGGCCCGTCATCGCGGATGCGTGAAAGGACCCTCGCAGTTGCGATGCCCAATGAAGTAGACCATCGCAATTGTGTGGCCTCCCTCGCAGTCGCAATTAAGTCTTGAGTCTTGCACCCGCAACAACAACCAGTAGAAACTTAAGGCTAAAAAGTCTATGGATGGGCCCATAGGACTCATCTGGGACCCCGCACGCAAATGAACTATGCTACCGCATGAGAAATGGCATTTTAGACTCAACGGAATCAATGGAATTCCTAAAAGAGGTCGATTTAATGAAAAGTGGACCCCACGCCCAAACCAACCTTTAGGCCAACTCTAACCAAAATGGAACCTAAGGGCCAAAAATGAGCTTGGAAACCTCGGGACCCAAACAAAAGGTTTGTCTAGCCCAAAGTCGACATTCTGGAGCTAACAACGCTGATAGAATTTTCATCGGATGCCATCTTCTCCAAATGTTGACCAAAGTCAAACCTATAGGTTCAACTAGCTAGAAAACACAAAAAGCAAGATAAAACCAAACTGAAAGCTCCCAGACCCTGGACAAGAGTCCAACTAGACAAAAATCCATGCTTTGGAGCTAACAAAACTGTCAGAATTTGATTCTGATCCTGTTTACCAAGAATGTTGAACGAAGTCAACAATTTCCTAAGTTAAAGCTCTAAAATAGGGAAACAACCATAACGACCTAACGAACAGCTAGGGCATCGAACCACCAGTCCTAGTAAGCCATAAATGACTTGATGCCACTATAGGAAGGCTCTAATAGTACAAAGAAAGAGAAAATATAGCAATAACCGGAAGGGTCATTAATTATCCACTACTAAAAATGACTTTCGTCCTCGAAAGTCAAGAACAAAGGAGTACTTGAAGGCTCAAACAAATGTGGATAATGAGCCCGCATCTCTCTCTCGGTCTTCCAGGTAGCCTCCTCTGCTAGATGGTGCCTCCACTAAACCTTAACTACCAAAATCTTTCTAGACCTCAATCTCTTGACATCTCTGGCCAAAATAGCTACCGACTCCTCAACCAAGGTCAAACTCTCATCCAACTGAATTGTATCCCACCACAACACATGTGACTCATCCAGAACATACCGCCTCAACATCGATACATGAAAAACTGGATGTATAGCTGAAAACATCAGAGGAAAAGGTAATGGATAGGCAACATTTCCCACTCTATGAAGGATCTCAAATGGCCTAATATATTTGGGGCTAAGATTGCCCCATCTACCAAATCTCATCACGCCCTTAATGGGAGTTACACGGAGAAATACCAAGTCACCAACACTTAACTGTAAGGTACAAAGTCTTCAATCAGTGTAGCTCTTTTGCCTACTCTGGGTTGCCTGAAGTCTGTCCTGAATCACACGGACTCGGTCTAAGTAATCATGAAGCAAGCCTGTACTCTATGATATGGATTACTAAACACTAGAAATACCTTACCAGTTTCAATCTCGTAATTCACATTACTAACTAACCCTGTTAGCAGGTCTGTCACCCTCACTTAAGATCCTAAGTCAACAACCTTGAACCTTAGCCCATAGACCATAATAATGGACTACCTATGAGTTATGCATATTCAACCCCCAAGGTTCCTTACCTTTGACATCCCAGACTAAACCCTTTACGTTAAACACAATACCGTAGTTTTACTAACCCAAACTCTATTCCAAAAAGTCCTACAGGTTCCTTATACCCTTAGTTAACATCAAATCAAGCTAAACTTTACTATACGTACCCAATCCATTCCCAAATTTCCCTAGACCATACATTGCTCAAATTTTTTCTAAGACTAGTCTAGCCTTAAAATTTTAACTCCCAGCCCGAGGAAAATCTTAACTTGGGCAGTTACACCCTAAACAATAATATAAAGAACATAGAATCACTAAGCACTACACCGTGTTTTCCCTTTGGGACATCTACCTTATGACCCTTTTTACCCTTCCATGATCAACGCATAAGAATAGAATATCTAGAGTATAACCACTAACCAATACACCACTATGGATTTCATTAACACATAAATTCTCCACCACCACTTACATTAGTCTGTTTAACCCTCATCAATTAATCGTTTATAACCAACCAACTTTTTAGTTATCACCTGAGGTGAAGCTATACTTATTTAGCCTTGCAACTAGCTTATAACTAGTCAACTTACCTACTCAACATGTCTCAACCACTCAAGGAGCAATAAAAACCAAGTAATACCATGAATGAGGAGGACATGAATATTCAAGAACACATCTAATAACCCCATTCCCTCATCCGACCCTACAACTAAGGATCATCAATCATAATCATGCTATCTCATTGCAAGAACCCTACCAATTCAATTATACCATTCCTAAGGAATACTATTAATCAATAAGTATTGTCATACAATAAGCATATGAGCGTTGTCAGATAATAAACAGCCAATGACAAGTCATTCTAGTAATCAATACATGGGTGACTATTTCTATCAATAGACAGTCGTAATTTCATAAATACCCAAAAACTTAGTCCCACTGTAATCTTATGATTTTCTTATCAACTACATATTATAATCAAAATACAAGTAGTTATTCAATCAATAGTTAAAATAACTGAGTCAGATAAAGTCTGATGTTCAAATATAAATATTATCTCAACCGACAACATCACCCACATCACACAATTAACTTTCATGCCAAGGGCTACCATATTCACCCTTTCATTTACTTACCCGACAATTCATTCATCAATTAAACCTTTAGGTTATCATAAAATTTAAAGCCAGAATAAATTTTTCTTAAGTCACAATCATGAGTTACCACAAAGATTTTCTTATCACAATTCCCGCTATTAAGCAATAATAGCTCTTGCTCCTGGTACTTGTTCACATACCAACCACTGGAAACATAAGTTTCTGCAAGTATATATCATTTTTTCCTTATCATTTTACTAATGATAAGACCATTCCCAGCATTTAGCACACTGCTTTTCCTTTAAATCACATAACAAGAATGTCTTTAATCATTAACACATAATAAAGTTATGACTTTTCACTAACCATAAATTTCACAATAATTTAAGTAATTACACACCATACATTCGCAATCATTCAAATAATGCAATGCACATAATTACAAATCTTGAGTTTCACCATTAATAAGGCCTTTTTCATTATCCTTTATTCGCCTCATGGATGATCATTAGCCGATACATCCATGCATTTACATAGCCTCCAAGACCAAATACCAATTGGAACCTTCTAGGTTCCAATTTCCCTTGCTTGTGTCATTTCAGCCGGAGTCAAACAAAATCCTTCTACCTCGTTGAGATACCAATTGAAATCAAGAGATACCAATTGGACTCAATCCATACAAGCAAGTAACAGACTGCACCAAAGGAATGAAAGAAGTGGAATAATTTCCTAGAATGTTTCATAGCTTCCCAAAGATTAGATGTGGACGTCAACACACCAATCTGCAGGACTCTATTCGACATTTGCTCTTATACTGGGAAACTGGTAACCTAGGCTCTGATACCATTTGTCATGACCCAATTACCAGGTCGTGCAGTCACCTACTCTAAGCACCTAAATAGGAGAACCCTTACCACCCAATCCGAAAGGTAAAATACAGAAATTGAAAGTAAAACATAAGAATTAGCCCTCTTTGATCATGGAAAAACATTTACAAAGTTTAAATACAGTAAAACCTTTACAACTTGAATACAACCCTCCCTGGGAACTAGTCTAAAATAGGTACAACAGCTCTATAGGAGAATTACAAGTACTAAAAGAAGACACAACTTCCATCATGGAAATGAGGAGTAGAAGCTTCTGGAGATCACCAATGTCCTGTACCTAAGAACATCACTGATTCTGCAATCAGACTATACCCAAAAAGGTATAACAAGAGTAGTATCAGTATAAACAACACATATTGGTAGGCATCATTTATCGACCTGAATCCACCGCATACTATCATATAAGAAGTCAAGAGAAAATATGCAATAAGTTATAATAATTCAGTCTACCATCATCCACCATTACCATCATAGTATCACCACTAAGAACCTGTACATTCCATCCCTAAGCCTTCCAACCCTGTTCTACTGCCAACACCATCATTAGAAGGCATTTCAACTTTGTATCCTAGTCATAACCTGCCCCTTATAACACAAAGACTCTTCAAGTATACCTATCTTTCTAAACACTAGAAATACCTTCCCAATGTCAATCCTGTAATTCACATTACTAACTATACATGTTAGTAGGTCTGTCACCTTCACATAAGATCCTAAGTCAACTACCTTGACCCTTAGTCCTTAGCCCACAATAATGGACTACCTGTAAGTTCTGCATATTCAACCCCCAAGGTTCCTTACCTTGACATCCCGCCTATTCAGGCAGTCACAGAATACTAACCTTATTTCACTAAACCAGTCAAACCTGACCCCCTAGGAACCCTAGTCCCTCCAAGCTCACCCATCTTGGACCCGTCAAGCAATATGCCTCAAAACATCTAGTCATTTGCCCAACCAGCCCAGTCATCACCGCTAGATGGCTTGTCACTCTTGTAAAAATGGGAAATTCAAGTGTATGCCATTAACAGAATACTACCAGACAACATGTAACAATCAAGTCTATATGACTATCAATAAGACCCCCAGTCAACAGCCGGACTCAATAACCTTATAAGTCATGCCCAACTATGTAAGTTACTAAACCACAAATAATTATGTCACGGCTTGCAAACCACCCAGACCTCCCAAGGATCTCTAGGACATCCTCTATGCCATTTAACATGTGACCCTCATTTACAGAAGAAACCACCCTATCACTTAAGCACACCAACTCAGATCTTCAAGGAACAATATGTATGTCGAGTAATACTAAATCCTGGCCCTCTCAGGAACTCATATTTAATGAATATCACTAATATATAAACTCAGTTCACTCAAGGAACCAACATATAATAAACATCAATAATAGTAATCTCGATTCACTCAAGGAACCAACAAGTAATGAACATCAATAACAATAAGCCTGGTTCACTCAACAAACCAACACACATATAGCACTCAATCTTGTACCAGGCGTGGTACTCGAGCCGACCATAATAGAACTTGTACCAGGCGTGGTACCCGAGTCAACTGATATAGAACTTGTACCAGGCGTGGTACCTGAGCCAACTGATATATGTATCTCGTACTAGGCATGGTACCCAAGCTAACCGATAAGTATCCTGTACCAGGCGTGGTACCTGAGCCAACTGAATGTCTCACACAATCCAACAATCAACAATAATGAACACAACCACACATTTAAACCAACAAGTAAATAAGACAAGTTCATTTCACATGATTGACAACCGGATATACTAAACATTCACCAATTAATTCCCTCAACCATGCAATATGTAGACAATACTAAGCAGCAGTTACAATGTACATATATTGCAAAATGGGAAACAACAACCATCACCTACCCACAGTCCTGGTTTATAACCCCAACCTTGATGACCTATCCAAAGACTAACCCCCGATTTACTATCTAGACACATATAGTCATTTACATCAAATTATGGACCCATTTAGAAAAGTAAGCATATTCTAAGGAATTCATCCTCTGATATTAAGGACTTCGGACCCTTCCTGTTCTTTCTGTTTCCCCTAAGTAAAACTTTCCCAGAGATCTGCTATGACCTAGCAATCCATTTACATGTACACATTACTGATTCCCCAAACTTACCCATCAATTTAGTCCCACTAGAATTTAGAATTACACATAAATGATAACACAAGAATTGAATCACATTACCCATAACACCATCATTCCCTCTTCAATCAAGCAACCCAAACAATACATTATCCCTCCAGACTCTTTGCCCGAAGGTCGGGGCATAAATTCTCTCGTCATTCTACAATAATAATATGAAATGAATTACAGGTCTAAGTTGACTCAGTTAAACCTAGCCTACCTGGATGCCAAGCATCAGCTGCAGAGGTCTGAACGCTAGATTCTGGCTGCGTGAGGGCGATTTTTGATGGAGTACGAACCTGGAATCCATGGTTTTGCCCCTTCTTAGCTGAAATCTCCCTTCCTCATGGCTCCCAAGCTTTGGAGTAGCCTAGGAGGGTTTTTGGAGCAACTCTCATTTGTTTTTAACTGAAAAGGAGAGAATGGAATTATAAAACCCATTTGTGGGCTTTATGGTCTTGTCATTTTGCTATAGAGGCCTGCTGGCTGTTACACCGATGCCGCTATAGCACCCTAATTTCTGCTACAACGGCCTTATCTTTTTCAGCATGGACAGTCTTCAGTAAAATGATCATAACTTTTTACTCGAGAAGCAGATTAATGAACGGCCGGTGGCGTTGGAAAGAGGACTCAAAGATATTTAATTTGATGGGTATTCTGACCCCTAACTCTTTATATTCTATGAGGAATACTCGTTTGAAGTTAATCCTAGTTTGAACGTAGCCCGAAACTAAATCGATAAGGAAACTTTCAACTTAACTTTGTGCTAGGAGTATTGTATGACCTTAGTACATACCAAATGTACTCTTATACTAGAGAATTAATTCTAACACTTATTATGAATGAGAAATACCTACATTGATCATAGATATTTTTAGTAATAACGGAATAGGTCATTACATAAAGAATGCTACAGTTGCGAAAGTAAAATCTTCCATCCATAAATAATATGGGCTAAAATAAATTAGGAAAATGAATTATATAAAGAAGAAGCAGAAATAAAGAGAGTTGGGTGAGGTAGACCCCCAAACCATCATTTACCTTCTGAGCATTCATCGATCTCTCCATCACTTATATCTAAGTATTCTTCTAAAGAAGAAGAAGCAAGCTCCTCTGGAGTTAATTACGGGACCTTCCTCGCATTGATCACTGATCGAGCCAGCTAAATCTCTCTCTCAACAATAAATAGATCAATTATGACTTTCTCAAAAATTCAAAACCTGGCTTCCCATACCTTATAGGCTTTTTTATCTTGGAAACAATCCTTCGCACAAGAACTCCTAGCTCTATTATTTTCAAGAACCTTGATCAACTTCTTTCTCTTCTGGATAATGGACCCACTTTCTCTATATTTGATCGAAGGGAGGAAATATCGACTTTAAAGGTAGCTGCTTCGATCCTAGTGACCCTAGCCTCACCGGTGTGATCCTCTAAAATATCTTTTAGAGTAAAGATTTCTTGAGCAACACCATTTTTCCTCTGAGAAAAAACTTTGAGTTCCTATGGTTTCCTGTCTATTTTGTCCCGGAGTTGTACCAGCTTTGAACACATATATTCCTTGTTCTAACTCAAGATCCCCTTTTCATGGGAAAATTGGGCCTTACCGTCCTAGTGACTATTCTCTAAAGAGACAACTTTTTTCTTCAGCTTCTCCAACTCGGAGGTTGCAGATCCTTTGTCTGATCCAAGATGAGGGATAATCTCAAAAAACACGAGTTGCCCCTGAGCAAGAATGAGTTATTAAAAGGGAGAAGGGGATAATGGATATACCCGAGTAAAGATAGTGGGCCTCACCAAGAAGCTCCTGAGTGGGTGTCTCCCTTGTCTCTTCCCCAGACTCCTCAGAAATAAGGGATGGGGGACGAGGGATGAGGGCACATCTATTTATGCCCAGGATGGACGGAGAACCCTAGACATCTTGAACATTGACAAGATCAAAGGTTGCAGGTACCGCCTCTTCTGAAGATGATAGTAGGATAGCTCCCGGAACCGAAAGATCAGGCTTATCTTCCTTTTCTTTCTTTTGTTTTTCTCTTTCTTCGTCTCCCTATTATCCATCGTAAGAACTCCTTCTTCCAAATAAGGTGACTATTGAGGAATTTTGTGTAGAACAACCTAGTCAAAATAGTTTTTTGGCCTAACCACCACTCTAAATTTGATTTTTGAGACCTCCCCCACGGCTGCAGATGAACTAGGGTCAACAACAGGCTCTCTGGTATCCGGGAGGAATGATTAATCCAAAACCTTCTGACAAAGGGGGATCAGTTTTATTTTGTTTCTCGAGGGGCTTATCAGCAGATGCAGATTATTCCATGGTGAAATTTCCCGATGATTTCTTAACTGACCATTTTTTTTTCCCGCATGCTCAGGATACTTGAAAGTCTGCTCCTTCCTAAATTTTGATAAGTTCATCTTTCCATATCTTAGAACGGCCCTTCTGGATCCCTGTGAAGGAACACATTTGGGATCTCGAAAGGTGAAATAGCGAGCAAAAAAGAAAGAGAATTTTTTTAAGATCCAAACCGTGATCTTTGGCTTTCTAGTCCAACGCTGCAGAAATGAACTCCCAAGTACACTCTTTCACAATGGAAATCATTTGGACCAAAGATTTTATGTCAATGCCATCCTAAGAAGGGTCCATCCTAGGGATGGAAAGCAAGAGGAAAATCAAAAAAGTGGGGTAAAAATGAAAACAATACGTATTAGAGGGGATGACTTATGGTCAAAATTCCATGACTTTGGGAAATCAACATCCAAATGTCTTTGGTACGAACAAACATGTACCTATCTATCCATGATCGACTGGACGTATCAGGGCTAGCAAATATGCTCTTCCTCTTTCGACCCTTGAGGGTTACTGTCCGCTTGTAAACGACACGAGGGGGGAGGTAAAGCAAAATAAGGTGATCGTGGTGAATGAAAGGTCCAGTGTCTTACTAAGACCTGAAGGCAGGCCACCGCCCCCCATACTATAGGAGAAACTTGCCCTAGAGTAATCTCGTAATTTTGCGAAATTGAATGATGATGTTGATAATGGAAGGATAACCAAACCCCATCTTGAACGGGTATGTGTAAACTCCCTAATAGCCAGACTTCAAAGTGGTAATGTTCTCCAAAACCAAAGGAGAAGAAACCGTAACCTTTTCAGACCATTGATAGTCGGTGTTCTTCATAATGGAAATATCGCGCTCACAAATTAAAGAGATGAAATAAAGCACAGACCGCTCATCGAGTTCTCTTGTAGGCTTATAACCAAATAATGTTTACAGTCACAGTTAAACTCAGGCTTGTTCTTGGGAAGGAGGGACTTTGGTTATATTCAAAACCACAAGGCAAATGAGTCTTATAAAGCTAAACATGAGGGGAGGTCTCTGAAATTATCCCTATAAAATTTCTTTACATAATTAATATCATTGTATTTATAAGACTATAAGTTAAATCCATTTTCTATAACCTTTCCTTGACATTGATTATATCCATGGGTTGCTCAAAGAGGAAAGAGAGAGGTAGTATGCTGATTCTAATAAGCATATCCGAGTGGTTATGGAGTTGATAAATAAATGTAATTAACAAAGGGACTACACAAAGCAGGGAATCAGGGATCAAGAGACACGTACAATCTACATGAAAACTCTATCCTTTGCCTAGCAGGAAGATTTAGTTGATAATCAAACCTACATATATATCCTTGATCCAAATTCTAAGATATGTTCCTAATTGAACAACACCATTTTTAACTTCTCCGTTATCACAAAGGAAAATAAAGAAAAGTTAAGTTTAAGAACTAATTAAGATAGAGACATGATATGAAGTTGATGTTACTTATTAGACCCTAACTAAAGAGATCATGTTAGAGAAGAAAGTTGGTGCAGCAAACTCTTGATTTTTCCTTTGAATTCCCAAAGAGAAAACTTTTCTTTCACCCCAAGATAAAGCCCTCAATGGCTGATTCTTTTATGTTTTTATCCCATTTTTAATTCATTACGTCCTGTATGAAAGACAAGACAAGGGATATTAAAATTTTATATCCCTAGCTACTTGGAAGATCTAGACAAACAATACATATTACATTTATTTAAGGGAAAATGTCTCAAAACACACATAAACTATGGTCAGAATTGCTGTTACAAACTCTAACTTTGCGGAGGTCCTATGACCCCCCTGGACTATTTTATAGTGTAATATTTAGGGTATTATCAGCTTAGCTTGACCACTAAATCACTCAAACTAAAGTAAGTGCTTTCACACGCTATCAAAAAGAGGGGTCCGTTCTCATTAATGTAATTTATCTTCCATTAACCCTAGAATTTTCTTAAAACTCTCTAACTTTATCTTCATGATTATTGATCAAATAACACAAATCATTCCAATTTCATGTGATTTTTACTTTCAATCTACTATTTTAAAGTTGCTGCTTATACGTGCGTTCACTTGCATGTCTATCTATGCTAATAATACCCACAATATTACACTATAAAATAGTTCAGGGGGGTCATAGGACCCCCACAAAGTTAGAGTGTGTAACAGCAATTTCAGCAATTACAGCCCCTTGAAGCAGGGAAAGTATTAATAGGGGAAAAAATATCTAAAGGGAGCCTACACGTAATAACACTAAAATCATTTCTTCAGGTCATCGAATCTTTGTCCCTGTCACCTATCATCAAGAAATGGGAAGGTATTTATGCACAATAGTATGTTTGGCCTAACTTTTAAAAATTTATTTATTTTTAAAAATGTTATATATTTATTGGTAGTAGCGCACAATTTATGTATGGCAAATCAATTTGAAAAGCATTTTGTCAAAATTAAAGTAATATTTTGTGTTTGGCCAATATTTTAAAAGTATTTTTGGAGAAAAGATACATTTTTTAAACTTCTGAAAAATAGTTTGTGATGCAATAATTATTAAAAACACTTATTTTTCCCTTACAAACATGGTCAAATACCTTTCATTTCTAATATAAACACTTTTTTTAAAAGAAAAATAATCTAATTTTGATTCCCCATAAGCTTGGCCAAAATAAGCTATGCCGAAACTCTAAAACATCCAAACATGCATCTACCACCCACCTCCCCAAACATAAATTTGAAGAAAATAAATTAACATATTAATCATTTACACTCATTAAAACTAGTACATGCATCTTATTAGAGAAGTATGATTTTGTTCCATACTGTATCATGCATTCTCAATAAACTTCATTAAACATTAAAAAATAACCCCAAATTGTCCTTTGTTATATATAGCATTCTAAGAGGCTGAAACAAAAATTTTACCACCCCGTCTGTTATTATTGCCCTCTAATCCATTGTCCGGTATATTCTGATCTCCCACCAGCCTCTACCATCGGATTGTGGGATCATCTCATCTAAAAATTTAAATAATTAGAGAGAGAATATTTTGAAATTACTTATTAATTTATCCATACCAACACGCCCCTCATGTACAAGCTAGCCTAACTTATTTTGAACTGATTTGAAATTTAGTTTAAAATTTATTCATAGTACAAGGAGAAAATCCCACCTTAAAGCTACAATTTCCTTTGTCTCGAAGAAAAATATAGTTCTTCTTTCTTGTTGGTTAATCACAAAACAATGTTCACTTTCAATACAACTATTCTATCATCCTGGTATCTAAAACTACAAAGTCCATGTAGAGGCACACATGTTTCTGTTATGTATGTGCGTGTGTAATACAAAATATATATATGTAAATACAATACCAAATCATTTATTCTTTTTCATGAATCTATATAATACCAAATCAAAAGTGGATTATGCGAATGGGACGGGTGAATATTTTTTAATTGTCAAAGTCTCACTATATTCGCACATACTACATGCATTTTTTTAGCCACTTGATATTTCAGAACTCACTGATATAACTAGTTTGAATTTGTGCCGCATAAGATCATTAAGGGGAAACCGTTGTTTACAAAAACTTTCTTATTCTCAAGCCTTAAACTCAAGACTTTTTATTATTCCCTCTGTCTCACATTAGTTGCTCACTATACTAAAAATAGTTGTCCCATATTAGTTGATCATCTTACTAAATAAAGAAAACATTAATTAAATTTTTTTCATATTACCCTTGCAATTAATTCTTTTTGAAAGTGTTCACATTTGCTTGTAAAGTCCAAAGAAGTTTTTTAAAGGGCAAAATTAGTAAAACAATCTTCTTATTTATGATTTCTTAATATGCGTGTAAAAATAAAAGTATGCAACTAATATGGGACGAAGAGAGTAAAGGTGAAGGGATTTCATTCAATCGATCACATTCCATTTGGTCCTATTACATACATTCACAAACTTCAAGGCACAATAACTAGTGCTATGATTGTAGTACCTTCCCCTCCTTCCAAAACCTAATTAAGTACACCTCACATATGTTAGACTCAAGGTCTATTTTATTATCATGGTATTAGAGTTAGGTCTATCCCAACTCATTGTTACCCAATGTTTTCCCCCTTGCTTTATATTGTCCACGTTTTAGATGTCCAATCCTTGGCGTGCAATAGGTGGTGGTAGTGTTGGAGTCCCACATCAGTGCATGTGTTAAGGGTTACTTGGTCTTATATGTCTTGGACAATCCTTTTCTCATGCGGTAGCATTTAGGGTTCAATTTTATTCAAAATTCATTTCTTTATCGACATATACAGAAAGAAAGAGACTAGTATTTATCCATGCATGTATATAGTATTTGATGTTGATGATCTTTAATTTGTACATGAAAAATAAAATGAGGGATCTATCTTGTAAATATTAGGAAAAACCAACATCTTACTTCATTAGCTGCATCTTTCAAACCTAAACTCAAATTATTAATAAATTAAAGTATCACCATCAATCACAATATCACATCCCACATAGAGTCAAACTACTAACGACACCACCATTAATTTTGTCAAAACTATCCATACATTTTTCTTTTCCTTTTGCTGTCGGCACACGTTTTACTCTTAAAAGAAATAAGAAGAATTTTTACCATAGGTTAACACGAAAGTTAGTTAAGGTGTTTTCCTAAGGACAAATATTTTCATTTTACATATTCATCCACACAGTGATCTTGCTTCTTCCACAAAGGTTACTTGTCGGTTGGACCACCTTAATAATGGAAAAGCTATATATAAAACAAAGCAAAAAAGAAAGAACAGTGATTCATTTGAAAGAGATGGTGATATGATGACCTGAGGAGAATTACTCCCTCCGTCCAATTTAAATGTCTTAGTTTAACTGAACACAGAATTTAAGAAATAAAGAGAAACTTTTGAAGTCTTATATTAAAGATGTTTGTAGTCCTTTAAATCTTGTGGTCTTAATCTTGTCATGTAGGATATCGAAATTAAAAAACTTACTAAATAGAAAAAGACATTCTTTTTGAGATGGACTAAAAAGAAAAGTAAGACACTTAAATTGTTCAACAGAGGGAGTAATTAAAATATAGTGATTGTGTAAGTATTGAGCTAAACTACTGGTTTGCTTGTTGCGTTGGGTTTTCCACCCAATACTGCATCTAAACTCCGACTTACTATATGACTTATGCCAGGAAGATGCTTCCAAGATGCTATATGGAGAAATTGAATAATAGACAAAATTATATATATATATATATACACACACATCAATTTTTAGGCTGGGTAGAGAGTGGTAGGCACTATACGACATGTATATAGGTACGAGAAGCATCTTGTATTATGATTAGAGCATCGTATAATAGTATTTGTATAAGAAAATTGTACACGTATTAGACGAATGAATTTGGAGAGCTACTAGCTAGCTCAATGTCAGCGTAACATTCCAACTCTTTTTATTACAATCGGGCGGCCAAGAGTATGCCTTGAGAAAAGAGAGAGAGAATAAGCTTCCTAATGAGAATTTTATTAGATGAGGGTTAATACCTCAAATTCTTGTTAATTAATTTTTTCAATCACAAGTTGTCTTTTTCAACCATGACTTGAATTAGACGGGCGAGTCCTAAGGTTAGCTACTCTCTTTGAAAGCATTTAAGAACAAGTTTAATTTAAATCAATCACTTAATTATGAATAACAATCATGCAAGCATAAGCATAAACAAGAGTTGTGATCAAAACATGAAAACTCATAGACAAGATTCAAGTTTAGAATACAAAGACAATATGAAAGATAAATAATGTTAAAGCAAAGAAAGAAAGGTTATAATTGATCTATATGGTTGTGTAGAATTCTTTCTTCAAGACTTGTGTTTTTCGTCAATTTTTGCGGCCTAAACCCTACAAACATGTAAAGCTACTAAAAGTATTCTGAAAGATCAATTTTTCAATTAGTTGGGCCACCTTATATAGATGTAGGGACAAAAAATTAGTGAAATCTTAGTTCTGTCCGGATCTAGGTTGTGTCGATTGCAAATATGATGTCTGATTTGCAATTGCGACTTCTGATATCTATCTGGTGATATTGCAATTGAAAACCTGGGATTGCAATTATGATATCTGAGAATTTCCTGCATGTCTGCCATTGTAAACTTAGGGTCGCAATTGTGATATCTGAGAATTTCTTGCTTGTCTGTAATTGCGAGCCTCACTTTGCTTTTGCGACATCGGAGGGTACGTTGTCTCCTCACTAGATTTCAGTCCTCAACCTTTTTTTTGCTTCCTTTTTATTCGATTCCACTTCTTATCACCTCAAAGCTTCCTTCGTATTAAATATACCTGAAATAAGGAAAACATATACCATAACGTGTTCATAATAGCAGTAAGGGACGCAAAACTAAAATAAAGAGACCTGAATAAGTGGTAAAATCACCACGCATCGACACCAGATCTTGACAGTCGGATTTTTAAGGACAAGCTGTCCTCCCACGGGCTCCTGCCATAGGCGTGAGAGGTTTGACATCCCGTAGGATCGGGCGTCGGATCTGGCTAGAGGCTTTTTCAAGCCTTGAACCATTTCCAATGCCCTGACCGATGCCTGTCATGCCTCAGACAACCCGTTTGTTGGCCCATGGGATCAAGTTAGGCACACAATGTTCTCTCCCTTATTCTTTGTTTGTATGAGTTTCACCTCTCAACATACAAAAATTTTAAACATAATATCAACACCTCACTCACACCAATCATACAGCTTTAATTTCTAATTTTTAGACAATTTTACACACACACAATCATTAGGCAAAGCACCACAACTAGGGCTCACTAAGGGCTCACTAAAACAACGTATAAATTCAAAACACCGGAACCCTTAGTTATTGTTTTCAACTTATCAAGTAGAATGAAACATCTTTAAGAAGGAAGTACTTACTTCTTGATTGTTTAAAGATCTTGAAGAAGAGGAAAAACTTTGGAGAACCTTGGGAAGAACTCTTTGCTTGATGCTTAATGAGATTTGCGATATGTATATGGAATGAGATCGTGGGTTGAGTGAAATTTGATAAAGGGAATCGTGATTTTTGGGAGAGAACAACTTGGAGGACGGAGATGAGTAATTGACCTCAATTTGATTGAGGTCAAACATTTAACATAAGCGGGGAAAAGGGAATGGGATTCTGGGTCGGATCGGGTCAGAATTTAAGACCTATTAAAAATTATTGACCTTGTTTGACCGACCCAGATGATGGGCTACGCGATCCCCGTAGGGCACGCGATGGTCCGTCATGAGTGACTTACCTGGGCATCTCAGGATCGACTCCCACGCCCGTCAGGGGTACGACGTCCCGTCATGCAGTGCATGGGAACGAGTCAGTGGCTCATTCTAAAATATACTTGGCTTCACACCCACTTCCCACGCCCGTCGGAGCTGCGACGGCACATCATATAGGGCATGGAAATGGGACATACCATAATTTGCTTAATACTTAGCATCTTTTTGGCTTGATGCCCTAGTCCCACGGGCGTGGCACCTGCGACGGTCCGTTACAGAGCCCGTGGGACTCCTTTTTTACCTGCAGTTCTTGTAATTTTGTTTTCATCTCCCCACTTCTTGCAAATTCAACACATATTAGTCCATGGGTTACCTCCCATGCAGCGCTTGATTTAATGTCGTGGTACGACGCGAGTGTTTTGGCTATTCAGACTTCACCAAAACACTTCATAAAAGCAAAAATAAAAACAAAAGGAAAATCCATGAGTTGCCTCCCATGCAGTGCCTGATTTAATGTCGCGGCACGACGCAGGTCTCTTGATTACTCAGACTTTGTCAAGATCCTTGGTTGGGATGAATTCATCTAGGTTCCAGGCTTCAATTACTTTGAGCTCCTCAGCTGTACCCAAATATGCTTTAATCTGCTGTCCATTAGCCTTGAACCTTTTGCCGTCATGATTCTTAAGTTCAACAGCCCCGTGAGGAAACACTTGTACCACCTTTAATGGTCCAATCCACTTGGACTTCAACTTGCCAGGAAACAAGTGAAGTCTAGAATTGAAAAACAGGACCAAGTCACCTGGCTGGAAATTTCTCTTTTCGATCTTCCGGTCATGATACAGTTTCATCTTCTCTTTATATAAGGTTGAACTCTCGTATGCATTCAGGCGGAACTCATCCAACTCATTCAACTACCCAAGTCATTGCAATGATGCCTCAGACCAATCTAAGTTCAGTTTCTTCAATGCCTACATGGCCTTATTCTCTAACTCAATCGGAAGATGGCACGCCTTCCCAAACACAAGCTGATATGGTGACATACCTATTAGCGTCTTGAATGCAGTTCGGTATGCCCACAAAGCATCATATAGTTTCCGCGACCAATCCTTTCTATTGGCATTGACAGTCTTGGACAGGATTGACTTTATTTTGCAGTTGGAGTTTTCCACTTGCCCACTAGTCTGAGGATGATAAGGGGTTGCAACATTATGTTTCACACTATATTTCTCTAGTAAAGCCCAAAACAGCTTGTTGCAAAAGTGAGAACCTCCATCACTAATGATTGTCCTTCGTGCACCGAATCTGGAGAAGATGTTCTTTTTCAGGAACGCTATGACACACTTACCCTCATTACTGGGAAGCGCAACTGCCTCCACCCATTTTGATATATAGTCAACAGCCACCAATATGTACCAGTTTCCATTAGATAACACAAACGGTCCCATGAAGTCAATACCCCAAATGTCAAACAGCTCAATCACAAGGATGGGATTAAGAGGAAACTCATGTCTCCTTGATATACCTCTTTCTCTTTGACACTTGCTGCAAGCTTTAGCGAAATCATGGGAGTCTTTGTAAATGGTCGGCCAATAGTAGCCGCATTGCAAGATCTTGTGTGCGGTCCGGATACCACTATGATGTCCCCCAACAGGGGATGAATGGCAAGCCTCTAGTACACTACTAGAAAAACAGGGAAAACCGACATCTAGAGGTCGGTTTTCCCTGAAAAACCGACTCAAAATCGACTCACAAGCCCTAGTCGGAAAAGGCTTGGTTGGTTTTCTATACCGATATCGTGAGGTCGGTAAATACCGACCTCCGGAAGTCGGTTTTAATTTACCATCCAAAAATTAAGAATTTAATATATACTTTATTTTGTTTTATTTCCGACTTCCTGAAGTCGGTTTCTTTTAAAAAAAATATTATTAAAAATATAATATACTGACCTCTAGTGGTCGGTATTGTTTAATTTTTAATTTATTATTTTTTTGGTTTTCCGACCTCCGGAAGTCGGTATTACTGAATTTTTAATTTATTATTTTTTTGGTTTTCCGACCTCCGAAAGTCGGTATTACTGAATTTTTAATTTATTATTTTTTTGGTTTTCCGACCTCCGAAAGTCGGTATTACTGAATTTTTAATTTATTATTTTTTTGGTTTTCCGACCTCCGGAAGTCGGTATTACTGAAATTTTAATTTATTATTTTTCTGATATTCCGACCTCTTGAGGTCGGTATTATTTAAATTTTATTTTCTTATTTCACACGATTCCGACCTACTGAGGTCGGTTTTTTGGAAAATTTTATTCAAAAAACCGACTACCTGATGTCGGTTTTCTGAAAAATTTACCCAAAACACCGACCTCAGGAGGTCGGTTTATTGTCGATATTTTACCATAAAATTGGCAGTAAATTGCTGCAATTTGAATTGCCCACCTGCATATTTGATAATGCATTTATTCAACCAAAACCAGCTCAAATAGCTGTCAAGACGATATTTTTCTATATTTACGTTTCACTACTTCAAATTAAACTTAAAATACGATCAAACAATCTAAAAAGTGTACAAACTATATATACTAAGTCCAAAATGTCTAGTAGTTAGGTACAACTACTCATCATTAGCATCCTCATCCTCATCCTCTTCACCCTCCTCACCCTCCTCACCCTCGATATCAGACTCATCCACTAGGCATCGACGTTTATCACTAGCACAATGAGGAATAATCTTTCCCGACTCAAAAAGAGATTTTAACTGGGACTGAAGCTCCGCATACCTCTTGTTCTCTATCTCCTTTGATGCTGCAATCTGTGCAATCTGCTCGTCTCTTTTCTTCTTCCTTTCGGTTGATGCAGCAAGCTCGGCAGTGAGCATAGATATATCCTCCTTCATTAAAGACACGACCGCTTTATCCACATTATCGAAGCCTGAAGATGATGGACAATAAAACCAGGGTTTCCTCTCCGCATAAGTCTTTTGTGTGTAACCATAGACTGAACCTCTTATTGGTTCACCCGCACTCTCTCGCCAAAATTGTTCTACTTGTTCATCTGTAAGCGGTGTGTCCTGACTTTCAGGAGGTTGAGTACTACGGTACTCCTGAATTCTTTGCACAAACGACTCCTATATTTAAATGAATAACTCTTAGCATAAGAATATAATAGATAAAAGAAAAAAAAGAATAAAAAAAATAGTTTGAATGCAGTTCTTACATGTGTCTGTTGAGCACGTGGCTCACACCAACTTTCATCTGTGGAATTTTTTGGCGTCTTTGTGTGACAAACTTTGAATAACTCTTCTTGTGTTACAGGACTACCCAAGTCTTTTTCCTGCAAACAACATGCATATAATGTGATTATTAATCTCCAAAAGCTACTTATCAAAAAGGATAATTTTATTTAACTGAATTAAGAAAATATATCATTCTCTTCTTTCTAGTAAGCTGGCTAATGGCCCCACCAGTGTGCAAAGAGTCGCCCTTATCCGAAGCTCGAGCCTTCTTCCCGATCTCCCTTCTCTTAAGAAATTTTTCATCAGTTTTCCAGAAATTCAATAACTTGGCCCACATATCTGGCACCACAAAAGATGGAAGTCTATTTTCTGCCCGACAATCAGAAAATAGGCCACTAAGCGTCTTCCCAGCTCTATATTTGAAGTTACTTTGAACTTTATTCTCATGCTCGGGAGCCCATACGTAATATTTCTGCAATAAAAAATAGTTAAATATTTATTCTAGAAATGTGTAGCAAATTTAAATGTATATAATGTGAATTTAATTGAAATTTTTTTTTATCCTAAATTCTATGAAGATCTGTCCTTGAATATTAAGTGGTATCGAACCCCAAGTCGGGCACATGTCATTATAAAATGATACGATGCAATTAAGGATTATTTTTGTCATTCCTTCATACGGAAATAACCTTCAATACAAGATTAAACACTTGGAATATAAATTTGCAAATTAAAAAATTAAAAAATAAACATATAAAAAAAAGATGTAATATAGTTGAATAATACCTATATCCTATAGGCTCGATGATGAGTCTCTGGGTATGGTCTATGTCGCCTGACTGTAAACCACCTAGCCGTGGACCATGTGCATCTGAGTGCTGGGTCGTGGGAGTATTAGAACTCGAGCCATCGGAACCAAGACGAAGACCTGAAAGTCCAATTGATCCACTAGCAGCACTGGACTGACTAGTGCTGGTTGATGGCAAGGTAGACTGATGACCAAGATGTGAATAACCCTGTAGTGTTTGGTAACCCGAAGTGGGTACCATGACGGGCAAAGATATAGAATGACCAGAAAGTGGAGTCACGCGAGTAGAGGTATTATGTGACTGATGTACCGAGTGAGTAGCTGAAAGTGAGGCTAGTGGTGAGATATAAGCTCGCGGGGGCTCATCAGCTATCACGACCTCAATGGGTCTTTCAGAAGTATTGAGCTTTTTTTTCTTTTTTGAATTGACGGGTTTCTTTTGGTTAGCCTTGTTCTTATCTACCATCTATTAAAATGAAGGTGAAGTTAAAAGAAAAAACAGAGAAATGTAAAGGAAAAACTCTTAAAATGAAGGTCCAGTTAAAAATAACAACTTAGAAATGCTCAGGTTACTAATATTTTGAACAATAAACTTAACAACAAACACAATGACCAAAATTGAAAAAATTATTAGTATTCATTTATTCCTCATATATATATGACAGATTGACAGTACCAACCTAAAATTAATTGCAGTTATCAAAATCAACAGACAGAAGAGAACCAATAATGAACTGCAAACAAGAATTAATATAGTTTTATTGTTATAGCAGTTCCTTAAGTTGTTTTACCTTTTGAGTAGAGCTCATGTATCACATTAGAACAATATTCTTCTCTTTTTTGTCTTCTTTTTTGTTTCTCTTTAATGTTGATGGATTATGAAGTCTTTTAATTGACAATGTATTTTATTTTAGATACATATAACACATGAATAATTACACATGATATCATATTATATATGTATAGTACCAAAACATATTTGGTCACCAATAAGGGCTGAGATATATAACTCAGAACTTCAGACATGACTCTTGATTAAAGAACTATAATTGAAGATTACATTTTACAAATCTAAGAAGGCTGTAGATATTAAAAGAAATATCCTCTTCGGATTCAATAATTAAAAATAATGAATACAACATGCTAATTGCTATTCATCCTCTTCAGAAGTTTCGTCCCCATCTATCCATTCATTCTCTTCGGAAGTCTCCTCCTCAGTTGCCCATTCAACTTCTTCATCTGTTGATTCATCCTCCTCGACATTTGGTAATATTTCTAACTCTTCTCTACTAACTTCTTCTAAAATGTGATCGGGATGCTCCAAGTTGGTTTCTAACTCAACGTCCACTTCTTGGTGAACAATTTCTATTTCGTTTTGATAAGCAACATCCAACACATTCTCAACTTCCACCCGCCCCATAGGCTTAGTTTTGATTACAACCCACCAATCAGACTTGTCCCTACGCAATGGATAAGGAGCATAGTACACTTGCTTAGCATTCTGTGCAATAATAAAAGGATCATAAGCATGATAAGTCCTGGTGTGTTTGACTTCAATGATGTTATGTTGCTTAAGTTCTCTTGTACCTCTGTTTGGTTTTGGATCAAACCACTTGCATTGAAAAAGTACAATTCTTTTGATTGGCCAACCAGAATACTCCACCTCTAGAATCTCCTGTAGCACGCCAAAATAATCAACGTTCTCATTTTGGTTTCCATCGCCACCTTTAACCCAAACCCCACTATTGTTAGTTTTTATATTCTTTGAGTATTCTTTCGTGGCAAATTTAAAACCATTTACATTATATTGGGACATTGTATGAACTTTAATCGGTCCCCAAGAAATATCCTTGAAAAATTGATCAAATGTGGAAGCATTTTCTGAATTGTAGACCTATATATGGTTAGTAAATTAAAAATAGTGTTAGTAGAAGGAAGAGAACTATACGTTGTTGTTATTATGTATATATTATAACACTTACCCAATCAGTATACCATGTTGTAAATGACAAACACACTTGATCATGGCCATATAGCTCCACAAAATAACTGTAGTATCACATTAAAAATATAGTTAATTTTCTTAATGAAATTGTAGTTGAATATGTTGTGTAAGTATTTAATTTCCTTACTCTAAAAAGGGCTGGACTTCTGGGCAATTCAGCAAGACATGTAGCGCTGCAGATTTTTTCTCCTTTTCGATAAGTATGCGCAATCTACGCCTTTTTGAACCCTTACCCGGCTGATTGAAGATTGATAATGGTTGTACTGCGGCATCAGTCTCGGCATCAGCGTGTCGATTAGGTCTGTTTCTCAAGCACGACACTTGATTATCAAAGTAGTAAGAACAAAAGTGGGTTGTTTCTCTAGCAAGATATGCTTCAACTATAGAGCCTTCCACCCTATTTTTGTTTTTGACACTCCTTTTAGACTTGCCACTGGTGCTGTAAAATTTTACGTTAGATATGTATATAATTGAAGAAATAAGAATAAATGTGTTGTAGTTACTTACCGCTCATAAGGATACATCCACCTATTTTGAACTGGACCTCCCATTAGGGCTTCGTGGACAAGGTGAATGGGAAGATGTTCCATCACATCGAAGAACCCAAGTGGAAGAATCTTCTCCAACTTATTACTGATAACAACAATATTTTCAGCCATCTTAATCAGATTCTCTACTCTCAATGTGCTGGAACACAAATCTTTGAAAAATAAACTGATCTCTGCCATCGGTTTCCATATATTTTCAGGCAATCCATTAAAAGCAATCGGAAGTAATTGTTCCATGAAAACGTGGCAGTCATGACTTTTCATCCCATGTAAGATTCCATGGTCCATGTCAACCCTCTTCCCTAAATTGAAGGCATATCCATCTGGCATCTTCAAACTCTGTACCCACTCACAAATTTTTCACTTCTGTTCCATTGTGAATGAATAACTGGCCTTGGGCTTAAGCAACTTCTCGTTGGCAGACTCTTGTAAATGTAACTCTGGTCGTCTACAGTGTTCCAGTAAGTCAAGTCTAGCCTTAATATTATCCTTTGTCTTGCCAGTTACATCCATTACAGTGTTGAACAAATTATCAAAATAATTTTTTTCAATATGCATGACATCAAGATTATGTCTGAGTAGATTATCCTTCCAATAAGGTAATTCCCAGAATATGCTCTGTTTAGTCCAATTATGCGCAACACCGTACCCATGGAATTTATACGGTGGTTCCTCGGTAATCTTTGGCAAATTTTGAACCCTCTCCCAAATATCATGACCCGTTAATATTGGCAGTGGACCATTGTGTTCAGTTTTATTCTTTCTAAATGCATATTTCATTCTCCTGAATTCATGATTAGGTGGCAAGAACCGACGGTGACAATCAAACCATGAAGTTTTTCGACCATGTTTTAATGTGAATGATTTAGTATCTTCCATGCAGTAGGGACAAGCTAACTTTCCAGCAGTCATCCACCCAGACAACATTCCATAGGCAGTAAAATCATTAATAGTCCACATTAAGGTAGCACGCAAGTTGAATTTTTGTTTACGAGAAGTTTCCCATGTTTCAACCCCCACAGACCACAACAGTTTCAACTCATCAATCAAAGGTTGTAAGTACACATCGATCAGACCTTTTGAATTACGTGGGCCAGGAATAACACAATTCAGAAATATATATAGACTTGTCATACATATCTCAGGTGGAATATTATACGGTGTAATAAACACAGGCCAACATGAATATGGTGCAGCCCCAACTGAAAAAGGGGTGAAACCATCAGCACACAAACCCAACCTAACATTCCTTGGTTCAGCTGCAAAATCTGGATAAGTTCTATCAAAATGCTTCCAGACCTCTCCATCTGATGGATGACACATGACACCAAGTGGTCTTCTATTTTCACGGTGCCATCTCATATGAGGAGCGGAGCTATTTGATGCATACAACCTCTTCAACCTTGGTATAAGAGGTAAATAATGCATCATCTTAAAAGCAATTTTCTTTGAAATAGAACCACGCGTATAGCGAGGGTGTCCACAGAACTTACATGACTCTATATTGACATCCTCCTTAAAGTATAACATGCAACCATTTTCACAACAATCAATTCTGATCGAGGAGAGCCCTAACTTTGAAACCAATCTCTTTGCCTTATAGTAAGAATCAGGAACCTTTATATTGGAGTCAACTAATTCATTCATAAGGTCTATCATAGAGTCCATTGCTCCTTGAGCAGCATTCCAATCAGATTTGATACTTAACAATCTAACTGCAACAGACAATTGAGAGTGCGGACTCCCCTCAAAGAAAGGACGACTAGCATCACGCAATTGTTCATAAAAATTGTGTGCTTCTTCATTGGGAGGTTCTTCTACATTTTTCCCAAATTCAAAATCAGAATGCATCCCAAAAGCATCATGAATCATATCCGGCATTCTAGAATCTTGGACATAATTATGTTCCTAAGATCTACTACTTTCACCAACAACAAAGTTACTAAACCTATTAATGTTACTATCAACTTCACCATGACTAGTCCAAACTGTATATCCTGGTTTAAAACCCTTGAACATAAGATGCATAGAAACATTCTCTGTTGTTTGATATCTCACGTTGCTACAGTTAATACAAGGACACCTAATCCACTTTGAAGTTAAAAAAGGCTCAAGTGTCTTTGCATGATTTATAAAACGAGTGACACCTTCTGCAAATTCCGGAATCATACCCGCTCGACCAGGATTGTTTCTATTATACATCCAACTACGATCAGGTTCCATCTACACAAAGAATAAATCAAACTAGAGCTTAATTAAATCACATTTGAACTAATTCCAATAACTAAATCACACTTCACTATTTTAAGTCACTAGTTCAAAATTTCAACTAACAACTAACTACACTTTACTTATTTT